>VXAU01003525.1:0-100625 GCA_013399695.1 Formicarius rufipectus | reverse complement strand
AGGCGCCCGCTCGCAAGGAGAAAGGAGCGGTAGCAGGAAGGGCAAAAGCAAAACAAAACAAAGATGCTGCCTTCGGGTCTGTGCAGGAAAAAGAAGGTCGGTGCAAACGCCCAGCCCGTGCCCCTGGCCGGGTTTTGTAAGTCCGGAGCCCCCCCCCCGCGGCAGCCCAGCCCGGAGCCTGCCGCAACTTTCCAAGCCCGAGCGGGCGCCGGGGCAGCGCACGGGCTACCGGCGGCGGGGCTCTGCACGGGAGTTTGGCTGGCTCTGGCAGCGCAGGGGAAGGGGAGGGAAGAGGGGGAGGAAGGAGTTTTGTTGTTCAGTTATTTATTTCTCTGTGTATGTGTCTCCCCCCCGCCCAACATAATTTTCGGCCTCTGCAGCCCACAAAGGATGAGGACTCGGGGATATCCCGCCCGTCCCTTTGTTCTAAATATAACAAAAGTCCCCTTTTCGCCCGCTGCCGGGAGTCCCGTAGCAAATGCCGAGGCAGGCAGCTTCCCCCAGTGCCACGCACACGGCATCGCCCTCTCCAACTTTATGTAAGCGACTCCGATGCGGAGGTACAGCGGCCGCGAAGGCGCAGCGTGTCCGGCCGGGAGCGAGCGCCGGGCTGCGGGAGGCGCCGCGGGGGATGCGCGGGGAGTCGGGAGCGAGGGAAGCGCCGGCTCGGCTGGGCTGTCAACGCTCCGTGTACAACCGGGGAAACCCTCCCGGTTACAGGAAGCAAATTTCTCCCTAAAGTAAAGCAAAAGGCATTGACACAGACAATTGCAAATATTAGGGAGAGAAGGGAGAAAATATAATTATATTTCGGTTCTGAGGGGACCGTGTTTGCTTTCCGCTGCTGTTCCCTGACTGAGTGACTGCATGCAAAGGAGTACTCCGCTTGTAAGGTTTTTTAGTTTCTTTCTTTTTTTTTTTTTTTTTTTTTTTTTTTTTGTCCAGTAACAGGAATTTTATTTTTAACATTTTGTAACGATTAAGGGAGATTAGGGCTTCTTTTTACAGTTTTTACGCTCAAACAGACAGAAAGTGCGACCCCAAGTGGCCATTTTCAGAATAACGACTACTTTTCACCGGGAAAAAAACACCCGGGAAAACGGGATGGGCGTGAGAGACCAGACCGATGTGGGAGAGGGGCTGCCCCGGCTCCGGCCCGGCCGCGCCGCTCCAGAGCTGCACCTCTACCCCTGCACCTCAGCATCCTCCCTATTCCCCATCACCCACATTTATTTAGCCCAAAGAACCCATTAAATTCAAGATCTACCTGCTATCACGAAAATTATGAGGAGGGAACTGCTTTTCTGGAGCTGGGACAACACTGCGGAGTACCCAAGCTGAGACATCCCGCTGTCGGTCCCTCCCTGTGGGACCCCCCGCCAGCCCCGCGGCGATACCCGCAGCCCGGACCCACTTGTTTCGCTCGCCGGCATCTCCGCGGAGCCGGCCGCAGCCACGCAGGCAGTCAGGGAGGCAAAAGTCGCTCAAAAGTCCCTCTTTCCCCTAGAACAGAAATTCCAGGGGTCCCTCTGGCAGCGGGCTGGAGGAAGGAGGTGGAAACCAGGGAGGGGGATTTCATCCAAATCCTCCTTCTCGGTACAGGGGCGCCGGGGCTTAATGTCGTGTGGAAATGACTCGTTTGAGTGTTTCCCCACGACATTTGGAGGGGACGGAACTCACAGTAGACAACCCCCCGAGAGCGGCTGGCCTCGGCGCTCCCCACGCCTGGTGGTCCCAGGGCTGAACGTTGCCCCCGCATCCCGATCTCGGCCGGAGCGGGACAGCGCTCCCGAGAGCGCCCTGTTCCAAACGCGTGTGCGGGAGGACACGCGTGGAACGCACACACACAGACCCGGAGCGCTCCCCGCACTCTGCATCCCCCGCGGGCATCGCAGTGCCGGCGGTGCGGGGGGCTCTGGAGTCCGCACGGCCACCGCGCTGCTGGTTTCCCATCCGTCCTAGATTTGGGGAATCGCTGTCTTTTCGTATTTGCGAGCGACTCCGCGGCACAGTGAGGCGGGGAACCCCGGGGCCGGGCGGGGGGACCGGCGAGCCGGGCAGAGTGGACCGGGGCAGGAGCTCGGCGGTCGCCCTTCGGCAGCTGCCGCCTCTTCGGGGGCTGAGAGCGGCCAAGAATTCCGCATGCGGGTCTGCTGGGGTTGTTATTTCGGAGGTCCTGGAAGTTGTTTGGGGAGAGCTTTATTTTCACCTGCACGTTAAACGTTTATCGTTGCCAGTGGGAGAAAGGGAACCCTGGCGAGAGCTTGGGAAGGCTGAATGCAGCCCTGCAAAATGTGCCATTAGATGGATAATACTTTTTCTTTTCATAATTACTGAGGTATATTCACAAGGTGGAGCTACTGAAAGGCGGAGGAAGCATTGATCTGATTATCTCCCTGTCCATACACACTCTATCCCTTTCCCTAATCTTTTCAGATGTGAATTGCAAATCAGTTTTGAACGTCCGTCCTCATCGTCATAACATTTCGGTACACTTTCTTTGCTCTTCCATCCGTCGCTCCCCTTTCCAAAATTCATCCCACAAAACTTGCGGCGTTAATCGGCTGACTAAAATCAGAACCGATTCGTGCCCCGAATTCCCAGTTAAAGGCCAATTTTGCTTATTGTAGAGCTTTTAGTTCAGCCACCAAAGGTTATTTTCCGTGCGATTTATTTGTTAGGGGCTCCTTCCTGCATTTTAAATAATGCTTTTTTTTTTTTTTTTTTTTTTTTAAAAAGGGGTGGGGGAAGAAATTTCTTGTTTGCAGAGAAAAAANNNTTTTTTTTTTTTTTTTTTTTTAAACAAGGGTCGGGGAAGAAATTACGTTGTTGCAGAAGAAGAAGGCGATTCTTGGGCTGAGCAGCCCAGCGAGGCAGCGAGGAAGAGTTTCCCATCCGCCGGGCCAAGCAGCGGAGCCGCGGTGCTGCGCGGCCGCGGTGCTGCGCGCAGCGGGAGGGATCTCCGCGCATCCTGGCCCCGCACGGCCGCCCTCACCCTAAAATCTTCGCAAAGCGGCCGCTGAAGGCTCCTGCGGGAACAATTCCCCGTCCCCTTCGCGCCCGCGGAGGAGGAAGAAGAGACGCCCACCTTCCCGGCCCCGCAGCGCGGGACGCATCTCCCCTCCCTGCCGAGCCCTCTGGACAATTTTTGTTTACTTGCGTCCTTCTCCCCGCACCCGAAAGCCGATAATCGAGCGGCTTTCTATAATTTTTTTTCCTTTCTATATTTTGAGATCCGGTTTTTAAAGGTCAGTTTCGAGGAAAGAGTGACTTCTTCCCACTCTCCCTCCTCTCTCCCCTGCCTTTTGCAAACTCCCGGCCAAAACCGGGAGACGAGTTTGGAAAAAATGTTAATGTCATTTCAGATCAACACCAGCCGGCTTGTTCGACCAGGGCAGGGCATTGGGGTCCTGCAACCACTGAAATTTGAAATCTCTGCCTTGAAACTAGAGCAAATAAATTCCTATTCGTGTTCAATCAGGTAGGGCTCTGCCTGAATCCGTAACTGGCATGTAGAAAGGGAATTCTGTTACGTTGGCATCACAATCTCCAATTCTTACACACAGCAGGTCTAGGTAACTGATAAAAACTAAGACGATTGGTAAATATCTACTTTTCATGTTCGGTTCTCTGAGAAGAACTCCTCGGTTTTGGTAGCTGACTGCTACTTCACCTCCTCCCCGAATTAGCTTTTTAGGTTCTTTTTACCCTATAACATCAGCGGGAAATATATACTGAAAAGTGAGTTTTATTAAGAAACATGCACCAGAGCAAAATCACCCTGGGCTGCCAGTCGGTACTGATGGAGGAAGAGGGCATCACTTTCCTAATTCCTACGTCCCTTCACTTGATTTTAATTTCCCAAACCGCAAGCAGACACCGTGCTGGTTGTCAGGATTTTTTTCCCCTGTGTAAGCAGTGAGGGACCTGGTTAATCATCTATCGCAGATACAAGTGCATGAGAAAGAAAAGTGTTGATGTTTGCTTGTTGGGGCTGATGGGAATGGCCCACGAATTTAGGATTAAATTACTACTGGTAATCATAAGGCTTTGTTTCCCCTCGCTCTCCCATTTCTGCGGGACTGTCAAAGTAAAGCGGGCAACATTCTTTGGACAAAATCAGCACAGCAGCTTTGCAGTATAACCTCAGCATTGAACCCTTCTGGGTTAACTGGGACCTTTTCGGATTTTAGCCCGAACCAGTTAAGAGGGGGGCAAATCCCAGTACTAACTTTAGACACGTTTTCACAGGTGGATCTGGGAGAAGGGAGCGGAGCAACACTTCAGAAGGGTAGGTTTTTTTGACGGGTATTTTTCTTTCCCGGAGTTTCACAGTGTCCAGCACTAAATCCCCGCTAAGGAGGAAAGGCGAGCGGGGACGGGGGCGGTCAGGATGTGCGGGCGGCGGGTTTGGGGTTTGCTCGGTGGCGGGGACGATCCGCGGATTGAGCGCACCCGGACGGGTGTTGCTACACGGGAAAGGGTGTTTTGAAGGCACCACGAAGCCCGTGAGCCCCCTATGCCGGTACCGAGGGAGGTGTCACTGCCCGGCGGGTCCCCCCCGTGCTGTGCCCGGCCCCACGGCCCCCCATCGGCCCTGGTACTCCCACCCAATAAACGCTGCAGCGTGACTTTGGAGGGGCTGATGCGGACGGAAGGGCAGAGCGACGACTCCTGATGGGGGGAATCCCGGGGGGCACCGCCCCAGCGCACGTCGGGCTGATGCCCCGACGAGGCTCCGCGTCCCCCGCGAGATTCGGAGGATGCGGAACCCCTGGGTCCTGTGGATATTACTTTCGTTTCTGGAGGGGGGAGAGGCCACCAGTGCCCCCCACTGCTCGGGGTTAGCCCGGGACAGCTGCACGGTCCGAGGGGCTGGAGAGGGGTTGTTGCCATGCCTGGCTCCTGCCTTCTTGTGCAGGAAAAGAAGCACAACCCCTCCGTGGCACCCTCTGCAGTTGGCTTGGGGTCTCGCTGCCCCCCGAGAAGGCGAAGAGGGTCATTTTGAGACCAAATGGCATCATTTCACCTCCTTCTACAACTTCCCACAACAGTGTCTTTGGCAGGAAGGCAGGCAGAGAGCAGAAACATTCTCCTAGGTGTTTTTTGTTTCAGCCTTAGCCCCATTGTACCATGAGTGCATTGATACAAACTTGGTTTCAAGAGAATTTGCTCCTCTCTCACCATTTTTAAATTCCACAGTCTCATCATAGTCCCCCCTCTCCAACACACGTTCTTGTCATTATTCCCCTTGCCATCACGGTAAAAATTGCTTCCAGCAGAAGCACCTGATCCAGAAGCACAAAATCCCCCATTCAAGCCTTGCGAGGATCAGCTTTCCTCCTGTGCTTCACTGAGTTCTGCTTCCCACTTGAACCATGGCATGTTGAATTCATTATGTGAGCCCTTTTAGGTGCTTGTAGCTAATAAACAGCGCCAAAACCTTTCTGAGTGATCAGAAGTCGCCTTTGGGGACTGAAGTAGCCAGTAGAAGCTGAAGGACTGTAATTGCTGCAGCCGTATCTTGCAATACCATTTCGTGTCATTCAAAGGCTTTTCAAACACTTCAGAACTCAGACCACATCTTACCACAGAAAAAATATCCTGCTTATCTGTTTCTCCTGCGAATTCAGAGGCACTGCACAGATATCTAGGTGGAAAAGGTGAACTTCCCAATGGTCTTTAGTTTCCTTGGAAGGGATATAGAAAAGGGACATGTCGGGGGGACAGGGAAGATGTCCTGGAGCTATATTCAATAATCACAAAGTCATGAGCAGCCAGAATCTTTCAGGAAAGGTCAGCATCCATTTCTGGCCATAGTCTGTTACCTGTCTGTCCAGGGGTCTCAGAGGGAGACTCTTGATGATCAGATCTTCAGTGGTCAGGAAGGAGAGAAGGAAGATCTGGCTTGCTGTGCTTGAGGAAACGCAGGACCATGGAGGCATCTTTTCAGAAAGACAGCGTTGTTGCAGGTTCAATGTTAATGGCAGCAGAAAAGCTGCTCCCAGCAGGGCTGGGCATGTCCCTGGGCTCTTGCAGGATCAGGGGGCTGTTGTTACAGCCCAGGAGTCCACAGACATGCTCCAACACCCACTGGGACCAGTAGCCTTTCATTCAGACTGATTTGTAATTCCTTTTCATTGCACAAAGTCCTGGATCAAAAAAACTGCTTATACAGAAAAAATTTTTGGAATTCCCTTTCCAGTGTTTGCTGCATAAGGATTTAAATATAATCATAAAGCCTATACTATATATTCTTTTTGCTCTTTCCACCTTTAGTCCCCATTAGGGATTTGGTTTTGTTTCTGTTTTGACAGCCCCTGTATATATGTGTTTGCAGTTGTTCCGTACTGTTTCCTGATTTAATATCAGTGCAGTTACAGGAGAAGGATGCACCGTTAGCATTTTTTGCTCAAAGTATTTTTCAAGCTCCTTTTTGATGTACTGGTCAGGTTTGCAGCTTCTGTGCTCTTGTTGATCAGAAGAGAAAGGATCAGGTTTATTGTGCCCTTTGGGAATGAAGCTCTCTATTCACCCAAGGAATTCATCTATCTTCCTTTGCTAGCCCCTCCATATAGATCCAGGTGCAGAAGAAAAGTGAGGAAGTATTTAGTAGAAAACTGTTATGCAGTGCAGTGCAATTAAAGTCCTTCTGTGCATTTCTGAGAAGTACAGATGAGCCAAACTGGAAGTGAAGTGGTTTCTACAAACTTCCATCTTCATCCCCAAACATTTTAAGTTCTAAACATGAGAAGGGAAAAGAAGATAAACAAAGAAAGAGAATAATCTTGGGCAAATGCTTCTCTTTGCTCTCCCTGTTAGCCTGAGGAACTGTTATCTAGACAGGAGAAGGGGGAAATAAAAAGAAAGAAAAAAAAAAGAGTTCCTGATCTTTGTTTCTTTTATGTATAAACAGATCCACAGCCTTGAATAGCCCCAGACCAGATGATTTTAAAAATCAGACTCAGAGTGTAAATTATGGTTCGCTTACCCAAACAAGATACTTGGCTCACAGTGCAACTTGTCATTTTATCTTTAGGAAAGAGAACTGTGTTTTAGCATGTGTGCCTGTGTGGCTGCTGCGTGTCATGAACACCTCTCAGCTTAAACCTCACTAGATCTCCAGTCCCTAGAAGAGCTGGAGATGTTCCCCATCACTGGGCACTACCAGGATCATAAGGAGGGTCCGAGGGAAGCGGATCTGACACAACTGGGCCAGGACATGGGGAGGGCTCACAGTGCTTATTGCTGTCTGTGGGGCAAACTGCAGTTGTTCTGTAACTATTTGTTTGCTTCCAGAGCTTCTCTGCAGAACGGTTAGATTAGTTTGTGCAGGAGAGCTGACAGCACAGCAGTGCTACAAATTTTCACCCACTGTTTCCCAGGCTGAACACTCTCCAGGCAAATTAGCCAGTTGCTGTAGGGATCATTCTGAGATGCCATCAATAGTGCCCGTGTATCCTTTGCTGGGGAGAGAGATCACAGGAAAATGCAGCAAGGAGAGGGACAGCGTGGGGTGAGCAGAGGCTGCTGTGGGCATGAAAGGTGGTCAGGGAAGGTCCCTTCCTTTCTGTTCCTATTCTAACGGAAATCCTATGGGGCACTTCAGGTATGATGTACCAAGGGAGATCGTTTCTGCTTGGTTGCTCTAGTAGGATTGATTCCTCATATGTTAGAGGAGACAGAAACACACCAAAATTTCCAGCCTGTACCCAGCAAGGTAGAAAAGAAACAGCACCTGCAGCAATCAATAAGAGTCCGTGTTACAGCAGTTTATGTTATCTCCCCTTTGGCTAAACAGCAGTACAGGTATTCATTAGGTTTGTAAAATACATAAATTAATACCAATCGTGGCTGAAAATTTAGGGGAAAAAAATCTGTAAATGCTGTGAACTAATCTCCATATACACAACTAACCACCACTTTATCCATTTTCTGAGCACTGTGAAAAAACAGGTTAGAGTCTCCCGGACAGCTTTCTCTATGATTCTCCAGGCTTTCAGTGTGAGTGCCCTGTTTATCTTCAGCATTATCTCTGTATTTGCAGGAGGTTTAATAAGTGTATTTTCATCCTTCACACATCCATATAAAGAGCTTCGCCCCTCAAAGCTGTGATTACACCTCAGAAACCTCTCTCTTGGCAATGTATGTGTGGTTTCTGTTTTGTGTTGTTTTTCTGGCTTGAATTAACACATGTTTCAAACCTCTAATGTACTTCTTTAATAACTGACTTCTAAAAAAAAGGAGAAGACAGAGAATTTTATCCAAGAATTCCCAGCTGGAGACATCTGTTCAGCAGCAAGTCACCTGATGAACAGCTCTAACCAGCCAAGTGTGAGTTATTTTTATTGGTTTGATGTTTTTAAAACAGATTTTATTATTAATTCAATTGATACCTTTCTAGACATTTCAGTGGGTTCCTACATTGGTTTTTGCGGACTTAGATTTCTTTCTCCTGAAGGATTAGTCCAACCCCAATGGAGTGATCCATTCCAAAACCCAGCTGACCGGCTGAAACCAGTAGGAACCAGTTAAATGCTTGAAATGAGGGTTTCCACTAGGGTAATCAAGTTTCCCAAGAGGTGATGGGTTTGATGTATAGCCTGTCATGATGAGTTGCAGGCACTCAGCACCTCTGAAAATCAGGCCATAGCAGCTTTCAGCAAATCTAAAGAGACGGGGTGTGAGCGCCTGCGAGCCCCAGCAAGCTGCAGATAGGACACATGTCTTCATTGATCTCCAAAGGCAGGTTGAACTGTTCTGGTTTGAATCACATGATTTGTCATGTTATTTAGCAGCTGTTAAGCTCAGGTGAGCTTGTAGAATCGTGTTGATGCACACTCAGGCCTAATCCTCTCTGTGTTTATTTGTCCCTGCTGTTACCTGGCTCCTCTAGGAAAGGGTCGGTGCCACTGTTCCTCTTGCAGAACTCCCTGAAGTGATGAGCATCCTCCTGGTCACTCCTTCCCACCACCCAGCATCCCAAAAGTGTCTTTCAGATGGCAGAGCTGATACTATATTTGGTTTTCCACTTCTGTTCTCCATGTTGTGTCTGGGAAGGTTTTTGAGGTCCGTAGACCTTGCCTTGGTTTTAAGTCTTGGTTGGGGCAGGACCCCAGTTTGACATGGGGAGGGTGATGATGAAGGAGGAAGGTTAGAAGGGCAAAAAGGGGCAAAATGAATTCCTCCCTTAGATGAAGGCAGGAATGTGAGATTGCACCATGTGCAGTGTGTCGTAGACCCTTCTGCTGTCCATCCATGCAGAAGGTTCTCAACCAGCCTGCGAGCAGCTTGTCTGACTTCATTTGCCATTCACGGGTCTAAGCTACTCACCCTTCTTGTTCTGGGAGAGACTGGAGCTTTGAACTCTTCTCCACACCCCAGCACATGGCATTCAGTGGGTGGAAAGCACCAAGAGCCACTGCTTGCCTGCACTATCCAGGCTGTGGGCACCTGAAGTTGAAGGAAAGCTGTGTGGGGACCCTCCTCTCCTGTGAACCACTGGAAGGGCTGCAGTCTCCCCAAGGACAGGTTAGGTGAGGGAATAGCAGTGCAGCCCCCCCAGTCCATTCTGCACTTCATCCTGCTGAATTATTTGCTGTTTCAGGCAACAGTGAGACATCATAGGTGGAGAACACACCAATATCTTACCTTTCTTCTTCTCTTTGGAATAGCTTCAGTTAACAAATTTACATTTTTCAAGTGAAAAAGAAGATCTTCTCAAGTGTGAAGAGTGAAGAAATGTTTTCTGAAAGTTGTATTTTAATTGACCCAGGCTTGGGATTGGGAGGCTGAGGGAAGAATTGCTGTCATGAAATTACTTTATGAAAGAAAGCAAATCTCCACCCTCTTTAAACATGGGGAAAGCATCACAGAGGCATCCTGCTGCACCAAATAGTAAACATGTCCATGTATTATATCACTTATGGCTTCCTTAAGAGTTTTATGATGCTGTTCTCAATTACTGTGTTTGCATTTGTAATTAGAGTGCAGAACACATTGTGAAGGCAAATTATAGAGCTAACTTGTCCTTTCAAAAAAAACCATTTGCTCAGTGTGCTCCCAGAAACATCTCTTTATTCAAGGGACTCGAGTGTAGGAGTAACTTTCCCCTGCTGAGGGAGTTGGAATACACACTTGCTGGAGGGAAGGGAGAGGAGAAACACATTTTTGCCCCAGGGTTGTGCTGTGCTTGGGCCTGACCTTCAAACCACTGAAACTCCTGTTGGTTTCTCTAAGACCAGTCCTCCACAAGTTTGAGCAATTAATGGAATTGGGGGGGTGTGGGAGAAGAATCAGGGTTGTTTCGCTCTGCCACTCATTTCCTCTCTAGCCTTTGTCATGTCACTTGGCATTTTTGTGTCTCCTTCACTATCTAAAAATCTCCTGTGGGAGAGCTGAGATATTACTGTCCAATCACCTAAATAGCTAAATAAAGGTGAATATGCAGGGCTGCTAGTTGTCCTTCATTACCCTGTTCTTTTGCAGGAAGGGAATTCTGAGAACAGCTCTTTGGAGCTTTGTGTACATCCAGCCTTTTTCCTGCACTCCCCTTACACAGGGGCTCACTCTCTATTCAGGAATAAGGATGACACATTGCTTCATGCCAGGTTGTCCTCTGCGCTCCACCAGGTGTCCACATAAAGACCACAGTGCTGCTGGGCTTTGCTTGGTGGCTCCCAGGGTTTCACTGAGCAGTTCCCATCCAGCTGCCCCGATGTTCTGCTCTGGTTATGGAGCATCAGCAGCAGAGATCTGATCTTCCTTTAAGGCAGGTCGATTCTGTACTCAGCAGACTGGAGTCCAGGCCAGCTGTGCACTTTGCCTTTGAATTCCGTAGGGAAAAAACTGTATCCAGGTTTGAACTTGGACATGATAATGTTCTGCTTAAAGTGAAAAGGAAGCAAAGTCTCCAGTTGTTGCTGATGTGCCATGTTTGCAAAGAATCTTTGCATTTGGGGTCTTCTTTTGTTTCTGGTTTGGTTTTGGTTTTGGATGGTTTTGTTTGTTTTGGGGTTTTTTTTTCAAAACCTGCTCTAAGACAGGGGACTTGACTTTTAATGGGTTTATCTGCAAGTGCATTTTCCTCTCCTGTCCCCTAAGCTTATCTCCCCCATTCCTGGCCATGAGGAGTTGCTTGGCTTTGCTCTCCAGACAAGTTTTGAGAAAAGTTCAAGCTCAGTACTTGACCCCTACCTAGCACACTGCCCTCCAGTGTCCTCCGCTCCTGTGCCAAGGCTCCATGAAACCAGGCCAAAACAGAATAAAGGACGTCTAAAAAGGCTGTGTCCTCCCAGGGTGGCCACACTCAGAGGTTTAAAAAACTCTAAGAAATCCAAAAATATTGCACAATGAGATTACTACAATCTCTTTTTTTCCCTTTCTTTTTATTTGCTTTTTTCCACTATGAAGAAATTTGTCCAACTTTTAACTCCCCCACAGGTAACCCACCATTTAATTTCCAATACAGCTGAGTTAGAAGTTCACTACAACACTGGCTCTCCTCTTGCCACTGCTCAGTTATTAATTCAATTCTTGATATCACTTTCATGGGTCAGGACGGCTGTTTTCTTGGCCCCAGCTTTCTGTCAGGTGCTCATTTCTTCTGAGCAAAGGTTAGGTCACCTTCTGATGATTCATTGGAAAAAAAAAAAAAAAAGCTGGTTTTATTACTCTCCCTGGGTATGGAAGAGTTTCCTAAAAGAAAGAAGCTGCAGCATATGGGATGACCATCCCACAAAGAATGCCTGTCAAGAAGGTCTGGTTAGGGGTTCATCTTATTATCTACTGTCAAATTTGTTGTTTAATGGCATTAAATCCAAGGAAGTGCCTAGAGGAATGAGTTTAAACTTTAAGATTTGGGTGATTATTTGTGGAGTGGTTTAGGAAGGACATTTTCTGCTGTTAATATGAGAGAAGAAATTCCAGTGTGGTGTTTTGTGGTGCCAGATGCACTCCAGTTTCCATAACTGTGTGTTTAAAATGTGGCCCAAGTTCACTGAGCAAGTCAAAACACGTTTGCGGGGCTGATCATAGGAATGGAATAACAGCTGCAAAATGGTGCAAGCTCAACTTTGTTGGGGGAACAAAAGAGAGAAGAGCATTTGTCAGCCCGAGGATCACATTTGTGAAACACCTACTGTTGTTTGGGTAGTTGGGATTTGAAATATAGATGTCATCACCCTGTCTTTGTTGGCAGCAATGCTGTTTGCTTTGCTTGGCCACTATGCTGCCCCAGCAGCTGAAGGGGATGGGCGGCTTCCTGTGCTGATTCCAACCTGAGGAGCCCTGGCTCCAGCACCTGGGAACCACTCAGGCTGCCAGCATCCAAATGCCACCAAGGACAAGCCCAGAGAGATGGCTACCAAAAAGTAGGAAGGTGAAAGATGCCATATGATGCTGTTTGTTTTTCCTGCATGGTCAGTAGTTTTCTTGAAATTCCAGCTTTCTGTGGTTTCCATTTTTAATGAAAGCCTATTTTGGTAGTTGAAGTAGGAAAACATCCTCCATCTAACACATGGATGACTTTTTTTTTTAATAAATGTCCTTCAAAATGAGAGAAATTTACTTGCCCTATGAAATTGCATCAATATTTCAAGAAATGGTACAGAGGAAAACTCATATTCATGTTAGATGTAACAATGGGATTTTGCAGCACCTACAGTGGAGTACTGTGTTTTCTGATGGTATTCACAAGAGTAGGAGAAGAGCATGTTAAAAAAATAATTAAAGACACTTTACTTGATGGTATCCTTGTAGTTTGTGCTATTCTGAACCTGTCAACTGCTTAAGTAACAGCTTGTTAGTGATCATGGCCTGGTCAAATACGAGACCTGGTAGTATGGCTGCAAATTGTCAAGAGCTGAGTGATCTCCTGGGTTGTGATTTATGACTCCAAGAACAATGACAAGTGAGGAGAAAAGGCCCTGGCAATTTTGGAAGCAGTTGTGGAAACAATTAGATCACTTTTTTATTAGGTCATTTATACAATTCTTCCTGTTAAAAATTAGATCCTTGATGAGTGCATTTTTCATGCACTCAGATGCTTTGTCCTATTTTTCAGTCGAGGGAAAACCCTGGGCTTTCCTTTGGAAATACTGCTGTGCCATGTCTTTAACTTCCCAGGAGTGCACAGGACTTCCCTGAGCTCGCCCACAAGCCCTGGCCCATCTGCAATTGAAGCCCTTTGTGAAGATTAATTCCTGCAGGAATTGCACTGATTTCTGTACCTCTCACTGCTGGTTGCTCTCATTTTTCTGCTGACCTGCCTTTTGTTGCTGCTGCCTTCCTCAGCTGCTGGGAAGCTTCTAGAACATCTCATTTTAACAGGCAAATAATACTCCTAATGAAAACCTGGACCAGAATTTTCAGAAGTCCTGCAGTTTAGGCTTCTTTTGTCCTTTTAGGGGTCTTTCACCCTTCTTCTTTCCAACAGCAGAATTACTTATTTGTCACTGTATTCTTGTCATTATATTTCTGCCTCAAATATCTTCATCAGCACTTTGCCCAAGGAGCTGAGCAGTACCAGGTCTCATCTTTTTCTGAAGGGCCAGTGGCATTTCTCTAGAATTGCCCAGTCTCTTGCTATCCACCCCCTTGAGCTTGTGCGTATCCCAGAACTTACTAATGAGAGACAGGTAATATCTCTGAAGAGACTGTTTAACCAAAATCACACCCCAATCTCATTTGCTTGTCAGTCACATCATCTTGTTTCTGAATTCTTCTACAAGGAAACCTCCTCCAAAAGTGGCCCAAGCCACCTGGCATGCCATGTGCTCCCCAGAAGCCAAGGGAGCCAACACCAGACTCAGGCTCCTGGAAAGGATCTTGAGTTATTTTGCACCATGGCTAAATCCATTATAATGGGGACTTCTGCTATGAAAAACAATGAAGTAGGAATCTGAAAAATGAGCTGCAGAAAGTCCCATTTCCTTCATTCCCCTTCTTTTAAAAAGGAGAGAGATATTGGCATTTCCCCAGAACTGTACTGAGGGACAGGGAAGGAAGCTGTGCTCTGCCATATTGTGTATGCCAATGAGAACAAAACTTACTCTCAGCTTTGATTTTTATCATTCCCTTGGTAAGCCCTCTTCTCTTGTGTGTTACGCCAGCAAAACCCCTTTTTATTGCCATTAAAAAGGCAATTGAAGTGCCCATTTTTTATTATTTTTTTTTTTAGTATTTGTACAAAACTCAGCAAATAAAAACAGGTCCCAGATAAAAGGTGTGTCCTTTCTAGTAAAGCACAAAAAAATCTTAATCTTTGGTCCAGAAGCAGTAGATTGCCACAAACAGTCAGCAGCTAAAATCATTAATCTTTGCTGCTTGCCCAACTGGTACTAGTAGTAAAGAAGATAATACACTAGCAGAATCAGTGACCCACTACAAATTGGTCCTGAAAGGTCCACCAGCCTAAATAGACTTTTGCTGATCCAACACTTGTTAGGAATCCCAACAAAGAGACTATTGGCTCATCTGATGAGCCGCTCACTATTGGGCCTTTTGCAATGGCTGGTGATGGATGACCATACCCTCTTTGAGGGGGAAGATGCAGCTCCTGGTATGGGGCCTTTTCTCATCTTAAATTTGTACTCAATAAATCACAGGTGCAGAAGAGACAGCATCAGTTTCATTACACCTACATGCTCCAGTATCAATCATGCCAACACAACGGGCTGCGTACAGTTCATTTCGGGAGGCTCTTTCTGTTCCAATACCATTTCCATTCCGTTGTGCTTTAGCATTCCTAAAGTGTTGAGCCTCTGCAGCAAAACACCAGGGAGAAGGATGGGATGCACTGTAATTGTGCTCTGGTGACACGAGACAGGGCTTAGCTCACACAATTGGGTTTACAAACCCTTGCTTTTGTTTAAGGCGAAGTGCTAAATGGTTGGGGAAACAGTATCACAGATTCTGTGGTTGTCACACACCTCTTCAGTTCTTACCCTTGTCTTTTCATTTGCTCCTTAGCACAGACCTTTAGTCAGAGCTGCTGCAATTGCCCTGGAATAGTCCCCTTTCTGTGATTATAATATAATTTTCCAATCTGGTTTATGATATTCTTTTAGATGATGCTGTAATCCCATACTTACCCTTACCCAAAACTATTTGTAATAAAGAAACTGTTTTCAGTGAGCTTCTTCAATCTTTTCTCATTAAAAAGAGTTTCTGCTGTGTCCTCTCTGTCTGGTAAATACCATGGGACCTTTGCAAGGTATGTCCATTAGGATTCACGATTTATGAATCTATTGCAGAGCTCCCACATTGTTATGTTAATTCCAATGTCAGCAGTTAAAATACACTTAAAAGGAAGTTTTAGAGCTCTCAGACTTGATATTTAATGCACATAATCAAATACTGTCTTGGCATTAAAAGCATGTATAACACCTGTTGTAAAAACTATGTTTTTCAAGTATGATAAAAAGCAATAGATTATTATTCCCCCTGTGTGTCCAAAATCCACTTTGCCATCTTTACACAGGGAGAGTAAATTCTTAGTGACCAATTATGCTCTGATTTGCATAGGAACAACTATGTTTCATGCAATTAAGTTATCACAAAGTCCTGTCATTCTGCAGCATTCTGTTAATCTTTAACTCAACGAAAAGCCATGTCAGCAGAGCACCAACACAGAAAAGATGGGTGTTCAAAGGAACTGCAATAGGAGCACATTCAGGACTGTCAGACAGAACAAGCTTTTCAAAAGGACACTTCCATTCAGTTTAAACCTACAAGGGTGTTGGGCTGACACCTCCATTTATTTGCTGTAGGGCTAAAGGAGAGAAAAAGAGAGACTTTCAGTCTTATTAAAGCAGTATTTGGAATTTTAAAAAAAAAAAGGATTCTTTTCCTCTGCTCTTTTTGCTTCATCTCAGCAGCAGCAGATCATAAAGCAGGGACAGCATTCATGTGCATCTGAAACACTTGATTGTCTGTGAACCAGCCACCAAGTCTAGTTACTTCTTTATTTTTTACAATTGATAAGGAGACAAAAGGAGAGTGTATTTTTAAAATGTAGTTCGGAGTGCAGAAGTCCCAGTAAATAGCATCTTTCTGCCACATCTTTTTGTGGATCTAAGGTCCATGAGCTAAGGGCATCAATATGGTTCAGAGATTTTTCTGGTCAAGTATATACAGCAGGTTCAGTACCACGAGATAAAAATGGTAATTGAACTTTGAGAGGACATTTGAGGACACAACATGATTATGTTGGTAACAGATCCTTAATGGGTATCAACTGGCATAAGGCCATCATAACCAGTAGAGAGAGTCCAGCTGCATCTCTGATCACATCTACTCCCAAATACTGGGCACAGTGTGGCATTTGAAGATAGGAATGTTGCAGGTAAATGTTTGCAGGTTGGTTGTTTCTGTGTGATTTCCAAAAATCCCACAATCACAGACCAACCAGGGTCTTCCTGCTAACATTTTCATCATTTTCACTGAAGACTGGCACTCGTCTACTTGTCTTCTATGTTTTCTCTCAGAGACCTTTACTTCTGTAAAGATATCTTATCTAATATATATTTTACCTAGTCAGTTGGCAGAAAATGTTTCTCTTTCAGGGTTGCCTCTTAATTTTTATATTTTTCACTTTTCATCTCAATTAAAAATAAACCATGCTGTGAGTCCCCTTTTTAGTTCTTTTATCATACTACCAACTACATGCATTTTTTCACCAGTATACTAACAAAAAGATCTTCTTAATATATATAAATATGTATATACTTCAGTAACTGGTTTTGAGGACCACTGTCCAAGGAAACATTTCTTGCCTTTTGTTTGCACTGTGCTGCAAACCCCAGTTTTCACTCCAAAGAAACTGTAAAAAACTTTTTGTTATCTTCATATTGGCCTGAATCTATACTGAACATTAGTAACACTTGTAAGGTGAGATATAAATTAAAAGTATTAAAATACAGCTTGGATGTTTTCAAGGGTTGCATGCTGGGTAACATTCTGACAGGGCCACAGGGCCAGATTTGTAAGTGCAATTTTAGAAGTGACTTCAATTCCTCTTTTTACAAAAGTACAAATAGGTATTTTACGTAAGGTTCAAAAGCACCTTCATCATTGTCAATGTGAAATGAAACGGAGGTACTTTTGCAAATCACATCAGAAACTTGTTTGCACAGTTACTGCTTCTTTCTACGTAATTTCCAAAAATGGGTTTTTGTCTTTGGGAAGTGCCTCCAATGTGCAAATTGAGATACTGTCAGGCTTTATCCAGATATAAAGTCCAGGTGGTAGATTTTGTATGGAAAACCAAAACTCACTGTTCAAATAGAGTTTAACTCTACTCCTGGCAGAGCCAGGGAAACAACTCCCACTGATGATCAGTGACATTAGTCCCAGTGTACTGGGACTCCTAGAACATGGCAAACCCCTGCTCTTGTCCTTTCAGTGTTGTATGTGCTGCTGAACTCCAATAACCCCCCTCAGTATCAGGAAGCTTTCTCCCAGGAAAATTGGCGTGTACACAAGACTGGCAAGATGTCAACTGATTTGGCAGATGAAGGCTTTAATGCAGTCCATATCACTGCTGGTGAAAAGTCCAGGGCCTCAGGGGACCTCGTGCACAGCACCAGGCTGCACCTCACTCCTTCTAGATGGAGCTCTTCGACTCGCATGGGCTGCGGTGCCCAAACGCGGCGTCGCACATGTGAGGACACAGGCAAGGACACGTGGACCTGGCACGATTTCCACCACGAGCTGGTGTTCACACCTGCCACCCTGAAATAACCCCCATAAAAGGGATGATGCAATGCATGGCCTCTCAACCCAGCCCCAAACCAAATGTCCCTGGTGAACTCGCAAGAGCTGTTCCGAGCGAGAGAAGGATGAGGTGCTTGTGGTTTTGACAGCATATGTTGTGAATTACAGTGGCACTGCTGACATTCTGCTGGACATCAGGGGTGTGACAAAACACACCCTGGGAAAGGACAGGTGCAAGAAAGGGATGGGTTTGGGAGGCCAGTTTGAAGCATCTGAGAACAACCTTGGAGAACTCTGCTCTTGAGTGGTTAAGAAAGTTTGCCTTGACTGGGAGGGGTTTTGAGAAGTATTTTGCTTCTGTTGGTCAGGAGGTAAAAAGCTGGATTAAAGGGCTGACTGCTGAAGAACAATCTGAAACCACTCCTCACAGAAAATGATGGGGCCCAGATTGCTCCCAGGCAGTCAGGAGTCATGAACATGTTCTGGAAAATGTTCTCATAACCTGATAAAAGAGCTGGTTTAATAAAATGATCATATTGTCAGTTTATGATTTTACTTAGAAATCTTTTGGCCTAGTTCAGGTTAAAAGAAAGTCACCAGCTTTAGTTCTTCTGCAGAAAAAAAAGACACCGTCATTTATTAGATGAATGAAGATATCAATTTCTGTTTAAACATTAACAGGGTGATGCCAAATATTAGTCAGTTCCTAATAATTTTGAGGGATTAAAAAGATAATAAAAGTAATAGTCCATTACATTACCTACTTCAGCAAGATTGTAATGAATGTAATAAATTCCAGATCAGGGTTATAACAACTTCCATCTATTTAAAATGAATTTGTAGGGTTACTTTCATTAACTATGTATATGGAGAAAATGATCTGACATATTACTTTAAAAGAGCTGTAAAACCGATTAGAAGGAAATATGCTTCCCAGATAGTGATCTAGGCCACTGGGGAAGTTTTATCCCCGGGAAGAAGAGGGGGAAAAGGAAGAGAAGAGGAAGGGACCTTAGAGGATGCTGTTGCATCATGCCTTTAACATGCCCTGAAACCACTTCACTCCTCAGGAGAGATTCGGGCAGTAAAAGCGGTCAGAGACCAGGAAAGGGATGAAAGCCACTTTCTTTCCTGGTTTTTCTATTTCCTTCACCTCCTTCCTCAGGAAAGCTGGGGTCTGTTAATGAATTAGGGGGTCCCACGCTGGGGATTTGTGCATGGAAATGAAACTGCGCCTGGTTCTGGTCCAGCCCTTGGGCAGCCCAGGGGGAGGCTGAGGCATTAAAGGGGACAGTGGCCTCATTGCTTGGAGGAGACAAGGGACCTAGCACTTGACTGCACTACAGAAATTACTGCTGCACCTAGAATGCAGCCTTCATTTATCAATTTCATAGCAAGGGGGAAAGGAAGAGGGGGGGGAACCCAACATCTGACTGCCTTTTTCAGCTCACGCTCCACCTCGCCACCCAGAGCCCTCCAAATCCAGTCATGTGTGTTAGAAAGAGTCCTGGATAAAGTAACTTAATACTAATGATTTATACTTAATTGGACCTCTAAGTGATTAAAGTGGCAGTAATGAATGAGTAACATCCTTCTAATTCCCTTTTTTCCATTTGGTTTGGCCTGAAGGTCCTCTCTTTGTGCAAGATTTGACTTGGGGGTAAGCAATGCCAGTGGTTTTTTAGCTTTTAGTGGCACGTCTGGAATGAGCCACTTGGATCATGTTTACAATAAATGACTCCATAAGCATGGTACCAGGGCACTGGTTTTGTTATGTTTTGTTTTGTTTTTTCTTTCTTTTTTTCTTTCTTTCTTTTTCTTTCATTTATTGGATTAGCCAATTGTGAGGTTAATGAATATGCATTTGGCAACCCATGTTTGTGAGGCCAAGTCCCACGTGGGCATCAAAGGGTTTGAAATGTGTGAGCGTAAATATCAGCTTTGTCAAAATATTGATTCACTTTAAGAATAACACAACACCCTCCCCCCTTGCACTAATGTGCATAAGGATAAACCTACTTTACATGGTTTTTTTACTTATTTTATAGGACTTAATATTGCCAATTAATTGACTAAATAATCTGGGATTTTCTAACTCTGTACTTCACCACTCTTTCCCCGTGTTTTCAATAGAAAAAGAATTGTTATCCTTTTTCTTAAAAAGAAAAAATCATTAGAAATCTCCATACTTGAAAAATGTAATTTTTTTAATGGAGAGAGAGGTTCAAAGCCTCACACATTTCACTTCATATTGGTAAAGGGAATATTAGACATCATAAAAAGGGCTTGAAGTCAGAAGGAGACGTGTGGAGCTCTCGTCTCACACTGAGGCAGACCTGGCTCAACCCTTGGAGCTGGGGCAGCTCTGAGATGGAGGAACAGGACAGGAGCAATGAATTGTTTATAGATAGCACTGTGCTACATTGCCATGGATTTAAAAACAATTTGGGTATGCTTATTCTCATGCCCCAATTATATCTTTTCCTGGAACATAGACAGGAGTGCACCACATACATCATACATTAGCAGGGATGATGATGCTATGATTGGGTTGTGACAACAAAACTGCCACAATGCAGTTTCAAATACTACTAATAATGGTTGAGGTTCTCTCACACTAAAAACTGGATTACCTTAGACAATCCACTAGCTCTCTGTTGCCATAGATTTTCTCATGTGCCTGTGGAAGGTTTTGAACCACCTGGAGATCATGTATTAAACCAAATCAGGAATAAGACGCAAAACATGACATTATTTGGGAAGCTTTTCTTTTTTCTTTAAATCCCTGATTCAGGAATATTTGATGGTGAGAAAGCTTTATGAAATAGCTTTGGTTTCACCAGATATTGCCAGAGATGAGGACTATTCAGCAAATGTGAACACTCCCTCACCTGATTCTGAGGGCAGATTGTTATCGAAGGCTGGCTGCCGTCATGGGTAATAAAGTTGCACTGCGGGTGTTGATAGAAACTGCTTAATTAATAGACCATTACTGTGCTGTTGTTGACTAACATTAGAACGCTCTGAGACTAGTTACACTGGCAAAAGTCTGGAGGAACTCTCAGAGTCTGGTGAAACTTGGATTTATGATAGGCTTTGGCCTGAATTTTAGAAGTATATAAATTTTTTAGGTGCTGTCCACACTTATTCCTAAACTGTCTGGATGCTCTCTGTAAGACAAATGCTCAAACTCAGTTATACACCTCAGAAAAAGGGGAAAATGAAGGAAATTTCAGCAGATGAGCTGTGGTGCCCTCACACCCCTCACACAAGCACTTGATGAAGTTTATTTCCTGTTCACCACAGCACTTTGTAAGGTTGGCCTGCATTGACAGAGGAGGGGCTTTGCACCCAGAGACTGAGCATCTCTCCTCTCCTCTCCTCTCCTCTCCTCTCCTCTTTTCTCAAGGTTTCAGGGTCACCTTGCCCGCAGTGAGTGAGGAGGAACCATTTGACACTTTGGATTTTCTCAGTCTTGCAGTTCCAGCCAGGGGTAATCTCAGTAAAACATCTTTTGGGATGGTGCAGCAATGATTCAGGAGAAGGCTGACAAGGACATTAGTAGGGAGTAGCAGGGAAGGGAGAGGTATTATCCAGAGCTACAGAAAATGCCTGGTCAGGAATACAAGAAATGAGAAAAAGCGAGGAGTGGAAGAAATAAGCAAAGAGAGAGAAGTAACAGCAGCATTTAACGCAGGGAGAAAGAGTCAAAGTGATTTCTGCAGCAGCGGGAAGGAGAAAGTATGAGCAAAAGTTAGATTTATGGAGGAGCAGCTGATATGAGATTGGGGCCTGTCAAAGGTCGAATGAAACTGAAAAGAAATAAAAAATAAAATAAAGGCACCAAATTGGGCATTTAGAGTGATAGAAGTTAATAAGCTTTTGCAGCCTCAAGGCTGACCATCTCCTCCCAGTGCCTTGAGAAGCAGCCCCAAGGCTGCACCAAGCTGCAGGAACAGGAGCAGAAAAGCAGCACTTGGTTTCCAGCACCAAACCTTTGGCTGCTGCTCCTGGGCAGTTCATCAGCTGGGAGAGAGATGAACAAGCAGCTGGGAGCCAGACTTCCCCGGCTATTCGCTGAAATGCCATTCCTGCTCAGTCCATTTCCACAAAGCAAACATCATCTTTGGAAGAAGAGATGTGAAAGTGTCCATTTTTGGGGCCTATGGAGGTGCTTCTCCCCTAAAGCCCCAAAAAACAAAGTGCATCAAACCACCTTCACATGGAAGGAACACCAAATGCATGACTCTGCTCCCTGATAATCCTCACAAATTCCTCTGAAGAGCCCCATTCATGGCACAGAGAGTTCCCAGGAGGACTCACTCTCTTCAAGGACCAGTTGGCTGTACAAACACACCATTTGCTTTTGCATCTCTTTGAACTATCCTCAAAACACCCGCATTATAATTGGATACCCTTACCTCTGCTGGTCTGTGCAGCATGGGTCATATATGTAAACATCAAACTCAAATAACAACCCCCAAATTTAATTTATTTCTACCTAAACAAGTTCTTTTATCATAAAGCAATAAATTTGTCTTGGTGCTAGCAATTTGTTGCGGGTGACATAACACTGCAAATTGATTAATCGCTACTGTACACGACAAAATGAGAAAAGCAAGGAATTATTATGAATAGCGTCCATCTGATACAGTAGGGATTCATTATTCAAAAGTGTTAGCTAGTGGTTAGCTATCCCCTTGTTGCAGATTACATTCATTTGCAGAATCCTGCATCATGCTTACACAAATCAACAAACATGCATTTATTAAGACATGGAATGAAAGCTATTAAAATGTGAAAAATTGCCTTTTTCTTTAAAAAAAAGTAGTCAAGTTTGGTGGTAGCTTTTTTTTTTTTTTTTGGGAGGGGGTGGCTGTTTCTGTGTGGCTGAAGCAAAGATGCTTATTACATTATTTCTGGTTTTGCATCCAGAACCAGGCAGATCAAGGTAAGTACATTGATAATGGTGGTTGGTGTCATACACAGAGCATTCATATTGCAGGCTGGAGGATTTGGTGCACCTGAAGTGTTGGTTGGAATTAAATAAAAAAAAAAGAAAACAGGCTGTCTTTCTAATTCTAAGTGCATTTTAAGATTTAGCATAATATTTGTACCATCCGATTGTATGAGGACCTTATTCTGTTTGATGTGAAGTATAAAAGGGTGAACAAAATGAGAGCTCTTCCCTCTGATAAAGTACAAAAACACTATTTAGAGCCAAAATGCTCCCTGTTTCTTATGCTGAAGGCTGGGACTTCATTACAAGTATAAAATTACTCTGAATAAAAAAAAATCCACATGCAAAGTGCAGAAAAAGCATGACCCAGACCCCTACTTTGCATAGTTGTCTTGCTTTTTGAGGATCATAATTCTCTTCTGAGTCTGGGAGCAAAGTTTTGTGTGTCCATTTCTCTTGCAGACAAGTGAGGTATCTGAGCTTGTCATCAACGTCAGGCACTCTGTGTTCTCTGTGTAAGCAGGTCCTGGCACAAAAACACAGCAAAAAGATTGGTTTAGCTTGTGAGGAAGGGCATGAAGAAAACAGTCTTTTCTTCCATGCCTGTTCAGGAGCTCTTGTGTTGTGGCTTTGTGATGCTTCTACAGTTAACAAGATTAAGGGCACCAAACAGCAAACTTCCCCTGCCTCCTCCCCTCCCTCTGCATCTCCTGTCAGTGCAAAGTGCTCTTCCTTCTCTTTGGACAGTTGCTTCCATTCTGCATTGCTTGAGGAAAGAAAAACATTAATTGTGGAAGCAGCAGCTCAGCACCAGCTCAGTCTTTGAACTCAGGGGTCTTGTCTTTTAACTCTGCTCTAAAATGTCACACATTAAATTGTTTTAATGGCTACTTGCAGCAGATCAGCACTAAAATACCACCAGAAAGGGATTATTTATATGTTGCTAGAGTTTTAAAATGAAGTTAATCATTCTGCTTGGGTGTTCTGTATAAGAAAATGGTACTGAAAAACAGAAACAAGTACATAAAATAGGGGGTGAGGTCTGTGGTGCATAATATTGGTGCACTCTGGTATTGATTGTAGGATATGCTCTTTAGGCCTAGTTTCTCTAACATGCTGTGGGTAGATTAGTTGAGACACATGTGAAGTATAACAGTGGCTCTTGCTCTGAGAAAAACATCCCTAAGCTTCTTACTGGGCTCCTCTGAGAAACGTGGGCCCAGAGACAGCAAAACAACTTTGTGCTGTGAGTGATTTCCTTGCTTGTGTCTACTGATGCCATGTGGACTCAGTAACCACTTCTTTGCACACCAGAATCACTAAAGTCAGATCAATTCTCAGCTGGAGTAGAAACCAACACCATTTCTGCTGGGTTTGATGCAGCTGCAAACCTGTTTTGTCTTTCTAAAGAGGATGATGCTGCTGTTTTCTCCCGGAGCACTCTCAAGTCAGCCATGCAAATGTGTCTTTTCCAGGCAGTTTTAAGCATTTCCACGTCATAGGTGCTGGCTGACTGGTTTGAAACAAGAAGGCAGTGTGCTGCCTGGTGCAATGCTGAGCAGGGCAGTGATGCTCCCCTGACTTCCTCTGATGGAAAAAAAGTGCTGCTGAGTGGGGACTTAACTCTGCCCAGGGGTGATGACCCAGGAGAAATGAG
Source organism: Formicarius rufipectus (assembly GCA_013399695.1). Lineage (NCBI taxonomy): Eukaryota > Metazoa > Chordata > Aves > Passeriformes > Formicariidae > Formicarius > Formicarius rufipectus. Next base: position 76,293 of record VXAU01003525.1, on the reverse strand, counting down.
GGAACCTCTTCTGACTAACCTTGCCTGAGCCACTCCTTTAAACACATCCAGTATGGTCACTGGAGGGTGGCAGGGATGTTGTGGGACACAGACAGATCAAGAGGTTCAGCTCTCCTCCAGGTGATCCAGGGGAGAACTCCAGGTTTACAGCAGGGTTTGGTGTCCATCCCTGTGCTCACAACAAGAGAGGTCCAGCTCTCAATCTCTCTGCAAGCACAGGGATGGACACCAAACCCTGGTTTTAACCTGGAGCTAAACAACTTATACCCCAAAGGACAACAGTGGCAAACCTGCTTACAGATGAAATCCAGGTCCCAAGGGGAAATCCTGACCTCCTTGATGATTAAATCATGAGGTTGTGCCTGGCTCTGACATGGATTTAGGGGGCAAAGAGATGGGATATTTCACTTATCCGTTCAGGGGCAGCTACAGTATAAAATAATTGACATTAAATTCCAGGTCAGTTATGTTTTTAATCTAATTCTGGACTCAGACTTGATTCAGCAAAGTGGTTTAAGCACTTTTAAGATGCCTTCAGATCACTGTTCTATCTAGAACTGCCATAGAGTCAATCCCTGCAGCAAATTAGCTCTTGGCCATTCATCTCTGTGCTAGGTAAGCCATTTCCATCAGCCATCCACAGTTTTAATGAGAGGAGTGAGGGAGAAAAAAGGCAGATTTTGGTCTGGGCAGTTCTTCTTTGCCCTGAGAGTATTGCTGTGCTGCTGTGCAGTGAAAAGTTAATCTTTCTTGACGGGTGATGCATGTGGATAGTACTTCATGCATTTCATACTGAATGCTTGATATAACTCAGTGATCCCATATAAACACCACAGAAGCACAGGGGACCCTGGGCAAGGAAAAGATCTGTCTTAAATCCCCGTGTCTGTCACATCACAACATCCTTCTCTAATGACATGCAAACTTCCAAGAGGCTGCAGCATCTCTGTCTTGTCTGGGAGACACTTGGCTGTTAATGACTAACTTCCCAGTGACAGCAGCTCTTTCTGTAGCTTGCTTCCCTTTGGATTTTTGGGAAAACGTTCACAAAATAAATAGATAAAATCAATCCATCAAGGGCATGCCACTTGTGTAGGTGGACAGCAGGAATCTGCACCCCAGTCAGCTGGATCAGTTTGGGATTTATTTTATGTTTCTTTTTTCCCCTGAAGTGGCAGCATCTTCCTTCCTTCCCTCTGGATCCCCTCACATGGAGCCAGAATTGGGCTTTGCAGAGGTGACATTTAAAAGACACTGGAGCAACTTTGAATGGGATAAAATGGGTTTGCAATTAAGTCACAAACCAGTAATAAGCCAGTGTGTTTGATAGTTGCTCAGAGCATTTGAATACCTGAGAATTAAGCAGCTGCTGAGTGTGCTGTGCTCACAGCCTCACCTGGCACTGGTGGCAGCCAGAGGAGCTGTGTTGGAGTCAGGACAACAAATCCAGCTAAGGAGTTAGCCAGTGGGTCTGGCCTGCAAGATAAATGTTTATGGACAGAGAAAGTTCTCTCTTGATAATGCCACTGAAGGTAAAAACATCTCCTACAAATCTGTTTATCTCCCAGTTTATCCGTGGTCATGAACAGATCTATAATTGTTGTTTTGGGACTACCTTCTGAATTCACATTCAGGACAAAATCCTGTGAAATGATTCCTGCAGTAAAGACAAGGGAGGGCTCTCTTGAAGCTCCTGGATGGAGCCATGCCTCTAATTCTCCCTGGTTCCCTAATTAAAGAGTAGCAAAATCTTAATCTTCCCTAGAAATGCTTTGTCAGTAGGCAGCAGCTGCCTGCCTGTGGAGTTAAGTACATCAGAGATTTCATCTCCTTACAAACGTTGACCTCCAGTAAGGCATCAGGAGATACACTGGCAAAAAAAATTAACCATTTTGCCAGCAGCCTGTGTCTGTCAGCCCAGGAGTTCACTGGGGTGGATGTGGGGTACCTCAGGCTGCTTATGGCCATCACATGGGCTCCTCCAAAATCTAGTCTGTAAGTGTTTGGTTTCAGATGGGCAAAGGTCTGCAGACTTTAGCATATCCATCTGCAAATATCACCCTGTGGCTTTGCCTCTGCCCTCAGGTTGCTTTTTATATTGCAGAAATTCACCCTGTAAATTGCCAATTATGCAATGGGGGGAATGGGAAGAGAAATGGGGCACGCAGGCATTTATATGGGAATGGGAATAGGAGAGGGAACAGGAAGAGGAATAGTAATAGGAATAAGAATAGGTACATATTTGTTCCCAAGGTCACCTGAAGGGCAGCAGCAGGCCTGGGAAAAGCCAGTGCTTTCTACATGATGTGCCTTTCTAAACCCGTGGTGAGTGTGCTGTAAATGGCCCGTGGTGCACCTGCCCCTCCTCGTGCCATTCACCTGCACAGCCCCCGACAGGTCGTGTTCTCAGCAGGCAATGAATGGGGACATCCTCGTGTTTCCTCGGAAATGAGTAACAGGGGGATGAATGGGGGTGAATATGCATCGTGCCCTCTGTCAATACATCATTTTACTCTTAGCAGAGGAAAAGGGAGCCAGGCTTTTATTTACCTACTGGCTGAGCAAAGGCCAACAATCCTCACTCTGTCAAGTTACTTAAGTCTAGCAAATGCTGCAAGACTTGAACCAAAAAGGATTTTAAAGCTGGTGAAAGATTGTCATGGGGTGGGCTATGCAGCTTTTATAAAACAATTGCATCAAGATTGGGAAGGGAAAGACTCTAAGGCCATTAACCCAGCAAGGGATGAGGCTGTCAGCAGAGCCAGAGAGCATTAAATGTCCATTTGCAACATATTTTCAGTGGGAATCAGTCACCAAACCTCTTCGTACACCTCTGAAAACCCCAGCCTGATATGGATGGCACGGGCACTGTTTTGTTCTCCCTATGTCTAACACGGATGGGTGAGAAATGAAAAGTGGGGGTTTCCTGGCAGGGACCGAAGAGAGTGGTGGAGGAGATGGGGACTCCTCCAGGCTGCCTCTGAGCTGCTGAATGTCAGGGTACAACCTCTCATGCCTCTGAGCTGCTGAGGACTTGGTTCCCCACTGCCCAACCACTCTGCAAGACAAGAGCAAAATGCTCCAGATTCAGGGAGTTAAATTCACAGGTGTGAGAGGCTACGTAGTGTGGAAGGTTGTGATGACCCCTAGGACACCAGGGCCCTGGGTTGTAACAGAATGCATTTCTCATCTCTCTAAGGTGCTGAAAGCCCCTCTATGAAGCTGTGAGAAATCACTGGATCAAAACCAGCTGTGGAAGTGCAAAGTGCATTTGTTTATTGTGAAACAAAGACCTCTCCTATGGAAAGAATGAAATAAAGTGTGCAGGGGAGTCAGTGGGCAAGTGGGGGGAAATGTAGAGCTGATTACAAGATAGACATAGAAATGGCTTTTGAAATGCTTTTATACAAATGTGTATATATATATATAAATCAAGGAAGAAGGAGAGAGAGTGGAAGCAACTTGGATTGGCATCAAAACCCTCTTATCTCACACATTTACACTCTCCACTGCACAGATCACTCTAGTTCACCTTTAATTTGCCTTTTGATAGTTGTAGGCTGATACCAAACACTCCTGAAAGCTGACACTTGGCAAATAGCAGATTGTACTCCCATCTCAAGTGCATGACAGGAGAGAAGGGGTTGAGGCCATCAGAGCTACCAAAGCTGTTGCTGCTGTGGTCAATGGGACATTTTAACATGACTTGATTTAGCTAGTCCTGTGCATCCCAAACGTGTGTGACAGAGGGACAGCTATTTCAAAAATTCTCACGGCAAAGTGCCAGCGAGATAAGTTGGACATCCCATATCAGAAACATCTCCCTCCACCTTCCCTTCCTTTTTGGCAAAATCTCAACAGCTGAGTTGCTTTCTGTGCCAGTGTGTGCATCCATAGAGGCTGCTGATTCATCCATCACTCCAGAAGGTTCCTCCACAGTCCCCTCTTTGTCAGTGACACCCTGAGAGGCCCTGACCTTCCCAGCATTTGATAGGGAACGCTTGAGGGTTCAAATATTGTAGGGCTGCTCCCTGAGCTGTCAAGAGGACAAACAGCAACAAGATAGTTGTACAGCATTAAATAATTGGAGATAAGTGGATTACTTAATCACCTTTCCACCTAAGTGGAAAATCACCTTGTTCTTGATAGACATCAACAGAGCAGGAAACAGGATCACATATGTTTTGTTCACAAATAACCAATGAAGATTTGAACCGAAGCACTCAGTTCTTGCCCTTAGGGTTTCATCTAATTCTTGCTTGTTGAATATTAAACCTACTGTTTCTTGTCCTACCAACAGCCAACCCAGACATAATTTCCATCCTCCTTCAAAGTGAAAACTGTTGCCTTTAACTGAGATCTGTTTATAATCTGAAAATAGCTGTTGAAATTGATATTCTCATGATGCATAAACTTGTTTATAGATAGGATTTATTTTTTTTTTTTGGCAAAAGTTCATATTTAGAAGAACAGTTCTGGAATTTTGTGACCAAAACAAAAGGAAACGAGGCAAGTTTCCAAGTGATTCCATGGGAATAGGGCAAAGCTACACCTCTGATTTTCATGGGTTTTGATCCACAGAGCTCAATAGAAAGAGGCATATAAAGCCTGATTACCAGCCCTAACAAGGCTGATAGTGTACTGACATCCTCCCTGCATCTGACATACCATACAGTCAGTGTTTGCATCACTCTACAGTGGCATGAATCTCAAACACATCACAGAGCAGCATCTGGAGTGCCGTAAAGGTGATGTTGAAACAGATTTCTTTTACTATTTTGTTTGGTTGGCTGGTTTTTGGTTTTGGTGGGTTTTTTAATATAACATTTAATTTAACTCACTGAGAGGGTCTGGAGGGCAAAACTGATTGGCACTTGGTTGGTCATAGTGTTTAAATCTGACACTTCCACTCATCTGGGGAATAATTTAGGTGAAACACAGACTCACATACAGGGTGGGGAAAAATACTGTAAGGGCCTTGTCACCAGTTCATGCTGCTGCTCACAGCCACATCTCCCTTCTCTGCTGTCCAGATTTGTTTTCCTCCGTATTTCCAAAAGAGCATGTTAGCCAACATGATCACACATAATTAAATATCTGGCAAATTGCCATGAAATGAAGTGGTAGTGTCCAATGGAGTGTCCTGTTGAGTGCTCGGGAATGGTGGTGTTGTCTGGGGAACAAGATTCTCTGGCTGCCAGGGACCTCAACAGGCTGGGGGACCCCTGTGCCCCCACAGAAACAGAGTGACCAGGACATATTTCCCTGCTCTGTATGGACATTGCTTTAAGAAAAACAGAGGCAAAAAGAGACACAATATATTAGGTTTTGGCTTGATCTACCTTACAGCCATTCCTCTTGCATCCTTTGGCTCTTGGGAGGGATAAGTGGCCCAATAGCTCACCTGGTTGCAACCTCTCAAAATGGACAAGGGGTGAGCTGTAATTGCCTTTTCCTTCAGCAGAAGCACTGTGTTTGGTATCTGCCTTTTGCTGATTTAAAAAACAAAACAGGAGAAATTATGGTGATTACATGTCAGACAAACAAGATAAGCCCTATTCCTTAGTAATATAGGGTGAAATTTAGTTAGAAAAAAAGCTATTTTCTTGTAGGATATTGTTTTTATACCATGTTCCTCATGCTCCAGGCCCTGGATAAGAGTTTGCAGTTTGATATTTTAATCCTAGGTCACCAGACATGAATCTGCACTGCCCGTGTGAACTGAGAATCATTCACATTTTTCTTGCTGTTGTATCTATGTTTTTTCCATAGAAGCTAATGATAAAAGCAATGATAAATAAAGAGTGAAATAAAAACAGTTGTTAGGACACACTTTGCAACTCATGGACCCCAAAGTTCTACTGAAAGAGAAAAGACACTTTGTTCCTTCATGAGATAGATGATCATGGCTCTCTCCAACCTCCCCGTTCATCCATGATCACATCACCCTCTCTCTGCCTTTTCTCATACAACTCCTTTATCCATGGCAAACCCAGCCAGGCAGAGTTTTTCTTGCTCCTCACAAAGAGGATACTTTGCCTCGCTGAGGTCACACAGAATATCCATTCCCATTTCTCCTCACCCATCCAACTGGGGCTGCTCCATTCCCTGCCACTTACACTCCCCTCTCCCTCTGACATTGCCATGCACCACATCAAATAATTGTTGTTATAACTCTCCTCCTTCCCTTAACTAAAATATACTTGATTGGGAGGGAGAGGGGGAACAGGGAAATAGCTGGGTTTATTTTAATAGTTTCCACTCTCAGTTCAGCTTTATAGTACAGTATATTTAACTTCAACGTATGGACAGCTGGATGCATTTAACAGCACAATGGAAAGAATTCAGTCAGTGTACATTACAGGCCCTGTATTTGGAGCTGATCATCACATATTTCTTCATAATATTTAGATGCGCCTGTTACAGATTGTGTCAGGCTGATCAAAATATGTTTGTGTCAGGTAAGATTTGTCAGGGATGAGCCTCTTTATTTCTTTACTTATTGAAACTCTTCCTACAGGAAGAAGCTGGGTTTAGCTGATCTCAGCAAGTTTAGCCCGTTCCTCTGAGGGGGTTACTTGCCTTCCCTGCAGAAGCTGAAAAAAGCCATAAATACACAGAAATACGGGGGCATAGTCTGAGCCCAGACTGGGGGTACATTACTCCACTTGTGGTGACACCAGCTGGTGAGTGAAGGATCACCAAGGGATCAGCATCTGTCCCAAATCCTCCATCTCCCACCATGCACTGTAGTGATGGAAAGCAGCTACAGGCACAAGACAGAGCTATAAATCCTTCATGCCTTTCCACTGGACCTGTGTCCCTCTCTGAACTGGCTGGTTACCCTCTTGCACCCTCTCTATAGCACTCTGGAGATTTCTTTTCAATGACAGCCAGAGAAACCAGGCAGTAGGCATTTTCCTTTTAGAAATAAGAATGAAGGAAATTTTCAACATACTTCAAAAGTCATTTGCCTTATCTTAAAAATGAATAAAATTCTTCTCATTGCTATAATCTCCTTCATGACTTTTATGCCCTCACTCAGAAGCCAGGGTTCCTGAACAGCATAATTTTATCAAATTTATCTTGCCTCTGTGTTGTGCCTACAGCAACAATGCAAACAGAAGGCAAACCAGCCAAGCCACTTGCTGGTGGATTTAGCCAGCTTTCTCTCTGATGTTGGAAAATAACAACAGCTTCATCTTTCTGTAGGCTTGGGTTTTTCCATGTGTGTATTTTAAAAGTGCTGTTTCCCCCCCTGCTACTGTAGGATCACATGATCAACAGTGACAAAATGTTAGAGGTTGTATTTCAAAGGTATTCTTATAAAAATGCCAGAGAAGTCTGAGCCTCAGGAGCAGTGATACTCAGGATTTGGAGAGATTCCAAAAAGTAATACAGCTCAAACCCACTTTCCAAGCTGTGAATGCTTTTCAGCTATTTGGGAAATTATGATGATTTTAGATGTGTTTGGGTAGATGCGTTGCTCTGCCTTGAAGCATTGGGAAGGAAAAAGGTGCTCAAGGAGAAAAACCCCTTTGGAGGAAAGACCAAATTGTTGGAAATCTCTGAAGTGCTCACATTAATGTCATGTCATTACACCATATTGCTGCACAGGTTAATATAATTGGGTTACTGTGTGTGAGCAATGATCCATAGCATGTTATGGCACTGCAACAAATGACATTTAACCAAGAGATTTGTAAGGCACCTTGTTATCTGCATGGTGAGCAATTGCAAGGGAGAGTCAGATTGCTAGATGAGAGACTGACAAATTAGTTGTTGGGTTTACTGGACAGCTTGGATTTATAACTGCACAATTCCAACATAATTTATTAGATCCATAACCAGACAGATCCAGTGTTTTTACTTAGATTACACTCTTATTGCAGTCTCTGATTCTGTCCTGCTAGCAGTGCTGTATTATTCATGTAACACTCAGTCCTTGGTTGGGGGCAAGGTGAGCTGAGATCAATAAGAAGCTGCAGGTTTCCAGCAACAAAAATATTTACAGCCCAATTTATAAACAAGTAATTTGCAGATGGTGGTCCAACTTTAGCCCCTCCAAAGAGGGAAGGATGCAAATAGAAGGGATTGGTAAAAGATGCAAATTCAGTTCAGGAAAATATCTTCTTCATTTTCTGTCTCCTGGTAGAATGGAGGCCAGAGTCTTTGCCTGCCTGTTAAAAAGTACAGACAAACAAATTGAATGAGATATAGAGGGGAAAAGGACTCAGTCCCATCCAGATGGTCATGATGGTCTGTTTCCACTTTGGCCTCTGGGGGAAAGAAATCTCTCCATTTGCTTCCATCTTTTTTGTGCTGGGCTGGATAGCAAAATCCTCAGCACTGTCCCGGCTGCAGGACAGAGCTGTGTCCTTTCTGGAAGGCTTTCTTTAAAAACTCCTTGAAAAGGAACACATAGCTTCCCCAGGCAGATTATTCCAAATCTTTAACCACTGTCAGTTCTGCTAAGACTCAGGTCAATGACTTCTTTTTCTTTCCCCAGGGACATAGAAAAGAAACCATTATGTCCCTCTTTATGGTCCCTTCTCTAACAGGTGAGAGGACAGCTATCAAGGGTGTCCCTGTCTCCTGCACCTCACCTTTCCTCTTCCCACCTTGCCCAAATCCAAACCCTTGGCCTTTCTTCAGCAGCAGCTTTGCAGCTTTGCAGCCACCCCCTCCACAGTCACCACGGTGCCCCAGGTCCCTGGAGGCTCAGGATGCCCAGAGCTGCATCCTCAGGAGGTCGGCTCAGGGGAATGACTGTGTCCCTCCAGCTTTTTCCATTCGAGGAAATGATGAAATCTCACCTCTGTTCAGAGCCTTGGCTCACTCCAAAATTTTTATGAGGTGAAAAAATGATCACCTTTGGGTTTGTGGCAGCTGACTCAGGCCAAAACTGCAAGTCCAAGTCTACCACCCAAGACAGTATTCTTGCTCCTAATCCAGCTGGCATCTTGGGATCACTTGCTTGCCTTCCAGGTTAGAGGACAGTATTGTTCAGGCTAGAAAAACTCTGGAGAGATGTCCAAGTGCTTTGAAAGCTCCCCCATAGCAAATCTGACCTCCACTTCTTTTGGAACTTTTCCCCTCTCTGGGTAAGATTTTAAAACTCCTCTCAGAGGTTGGTTTGATCAAAAATAACCTGGCGTGGTTTGTAAGGCTGGCTCTGAGTTTCAGCTGTAAGCTGGTAAATGCTCTGAGTTAAGTAAAGAAAATAAGAGAGGAGTCTAAACTCAATCAAAACACTGAAAGTCATGAGCTGTGAGTGGGTTTGAAATCCCAAGCTGAGATGCATGAGCATCTCTCTGCACACTTGGCCTGAGCCACACTGATGACATTGAAGAATCCAAGTTTGTAATTTATAAACTGAACAAAAAAGTGGGAAATACTGGCATCACGTGCCACTGGCACTGACAAAAGTGGTGGAGAGGACATGGCTGGGATGAGAAAGGACATGATCTTGCTGGTACTAACTGGGCAGTCCCAGTCCCTCTCCCACGAGCACAGCTAAGCCTGGGCTGCGCTCTGAGCCTTGGCACAGCTCTGCTCTTCCCTTGCTCCACAGCCTCTAACAGTCCTGCTGAACGAGTCCATCAGGGGTTCCCCTCATGTAAAGCTGTTATTGTTAAAATAAACACACATTTAGCTTCACCATATAATATTTCACAAGCCTGAGGCACAGCAGTTGGAAAGCATCTCCCCCAGCCTTGGAACAGGAGGCAACAGGGATGGAGGCGCTGGAGCCTTTTCAAGGCAAACACCGAAGGGTTTTATTGATGCAGACTTTGGTGTGGCTGTCGCTGTGTGGGGGTGCTGCGTGCTGGGACATCCTGTGCCTGCAGCAGCACAGTGCAAACTGATCCCAACTGCTACTCTTTCAAACATACCTACCAAGCAGCAGCTGGGGGAGCCTGGGCTGGTTGAGTCAGATGCGCTGGATATCTCAATCCAGGCCTGAACCAGTGTGAGACCCAGATGGACTGAAGTATCAGCAAAACAAACCATGCCTATCCCTGCCTGATGTCTTCCTGAGCAGATTTGGACCAGTTGCATTCTTTGAATAATTTAATTAATTTTTAATATTTAAAACATTACAGGACAAGTTCATGTCTCGTTTAGAATCACTTCAATTAATCTAACAATGGATAAAGCCAGTGAAAAACTTAGAACTGAAACAGAGCAAACCAACATTCTTTTTTGTTTTCTTTGAAGCAGGTTCTATACAAGGATGCAATAGCAGACTTTATATAAAAGTGCCTAATTAAAGCAAGTGCCCAAACCATAAATTTTTATTTTGTGGCATTCAAGACGTAAGAAAACAAAAGGAAAAAAAACAAAACAAAACAAAACAAAACAAAAAACTAATAATTGCTAAAAAGGAAACTCAGCAGGGTAAGCAAGAGGAAACTCAGAAGGCAGCGGAAGGGGGAAAGATACTCAGCATATGGAGGGGTTAACTAAACCTGAGCCTGTGATAATGCTCTCATGTTTGCCAGGGAGACTGGGGGGGAAATCCTAATGGACCTACTGGAAACAATGCATTTTGGTTATGTGTACAAAAAGGACACGAGGCCGACAGAAGCAGCTCATGACAAATGATGTGAGCGCTCAGCAGTGACCATTCCTCAGGGCCCCCACGCCAGTCAGGTGAAGAGCTGGAAAGCCTGGGCCAGTATCACCTTTCACTCTGAGAGCTGCCAGCACACTCAGGGAGATGTGGAATCACAGGTGGGAGATGAGATATCGCTTCAGGGAGGTGTAGAGAGGCATGTCCCTAGCTTCTACCTCAACCCAGGGAAAACACTCCTTTGTTTCACAGGTGAATAAATAGACATTTCCTTGAGCAAACCCGGCCATCCAGCAGAGTGCGTTGCTGTCACTGGGGCTTCATCACAAGCAAAACATGGTGCCTGTTACCACTAATGAGAAAATCCCATGCCTAGATATGAGACAGCTTCGTGTTGCTCCCAGATATCACAGCTTGAGGCAGGAGTTCTGCTTGTGCAGCACCTGCTTTGGGGGTAGAAACCTCCATGTGCTACCATAGGAAAAAACACACACGGTCTTGAATACCCCACCTGTATCTTCCTCACAGACAAAGGGACATGAGCACATGACATGCATTTCTAAGACACTTGGATTGTAGGAGAAATGGCTTTTAAAAGTTTTTATTTATACTGAATTTTCCTCTGTATTTTCACTGGAATTTGAGAAAAGAAAAATGCAGCTCCTTTTCCTCATCAACTCAGTGGGATATTGTAAATGTCAGAAATTTCTGTTTAGGGGCGGGTGGGCTTTCTTGCCCTGCTGTTAGTTGTCAGCATTAGCAAGGGCATTAAAAGACCAATTTGAGTTCAGGGTAAGAAAGAAAATTCTCCTTTCTATTGCTGCCATGAGGCTGAGATGGAGAAACTGGGGAGACAGAGGTGTCCAGCTGTGACCTTCCTGCTGAGGTGGCCTCCTAAACTCATTTGACTGTCTCATGGCCACAGTCCTTTCTCCTGCCACCATGAAGAAAGCAAAGAGGGAGCTAGAATTTGTTCTGCTGTCCTTCTGCTGTGTTAGTGATGCTTTGGGGTATAGAGTGTTGTTTTAGGTCTTTGCTGGTTTAGGTCTAATTTGAGGAAATTACAAACTATCTTTCTTGAGGAGGGATGATATTTTCCTTAATTTAAATATCTTTGAGCAAACAAGTACCAATTTGGATGCACTTGCCCATTTAATATTTTTGTGATTTATGCTTTCAAGCAACCCTTCTGCTCTCCTGTTCATATGCCCTCCAAGCTCATTTTTAACTACAGTTAATCACACTGAAGCAAAACATAACTCACAGAGAGAGAATGTTGGCCAACACTATAACTTGGGCTACTGTATTGGATGTCAGCTCTGCTGCTAAAAATAACTGCCCTGGGACAGATGCCTTCCCTGGCCAACACAATTTAATGCTACTTTTTAAAATCTGGCTAGGAGAAGCCTTGGAAGGGAAGAAGCCCTTTAGTATTTGCAGGGGGAAGGATTGATATTCCCAGTCCAGGAATTGAAAGCTGTTCACTTGAAGTATTGATGGACAAACTGGCTGGACATGAAGCAAACAGCAGTGGCTCAGAGCACTTTGCCTTTCTACCCTGGTCACAGTTTAGGCCAGGAAATGACAGGCTGAGTAATTTCTAATCTGTAAATGCTGTTGTTTGCTGTACAGCAAAAGAACTCTGAGTTCCAGAAAACAGCTAAGTAATAAGCAGGTGGGAACCAGAAACAAAGAAGGAGCAGGACAAATGCTTTTTGCCCTGTCCCTCTCTCTGCACAAAAAATATTTTTATCTCCTCCAGATGTAAAACTCCATCCCCTATTCTAGCTGTGCTCTTTGATGTTCCCCCAATCAGCACCCAAATTCCCCAGGCAAACCCACACACCAGCAGCCCTGGTGCCAGGGTGAGACCGGTATCTTCAGTTTTCAAAGACTGCTTAGTATCACACTGGATTTCTGCATGTTTTGTTTTGTTTTGTTTTGTTTTGTTTTTTGTTTTGTTTTGTTTTGTTTTTCCCAGTGGGATGAGAAGCCTCCCCAGGTGGGGGGATATAAATTTCCCTGGAAAATCGTCAACCCCACACGGCAGTAAACAAGCAGCTTCAGCAAACAGAAACTGAAACTATCCTGTTTCTCACACCTCCCAGAGACATCCCAGTCAAGCGCAGCAGCACTTCCACCTGCAGCTCCTGCAGTGCCAGGCTGTGGGACAAAACAAGGGAACAACCCAGCTCCAGGAGAGCAGCATCATTTCCAGGAACCCCTTTGCTCCTCCTTCTTGAAGTGTCCTTTGCTCCTTTCAGGTTCGAAACCAAATCCAACTGGATTTTCAGGGTTTGGCTGTTCCCAAGCCCTGCACCCACTGTTGGGAATGCAGGGTATGCAGGTTTATGGGTCTGGGAGAGAAAGCAGGAAGCACCACATCTTGCATGGCTTCCTATGCTTTGTGCCAACTTATTCACACTTTGATCTTCCTTTTTACAGCACCAGGAGATAAAAAAAAAAAAAAAAAGCCCCTGAACTAGTAGCTCTAAGTCCTCCTTTTCCTCCATGGCAAGGCAGAGGGGGAATACCTGCACAACACCTGAGAGTCTACAGAGGAGAAGGTTTTCCTGTGGTTGAGTCCTAGGCCAAACACATCATCTGGAAGGATACAAAAGCTTTAACAGACTGTAATTTTCTAGCAATTATCATTTCATACACATTTACCTAAGGACAATTCTGAAAAACAAGAAAAGTGACAAGTAACTAAATTATATTTCTCTCTTCCTTGGAAAGCATTGTTGATGCTTTTCAGATAGTAAATACTGTAAAAAACAGGAAAATTATTTTAAATTAGTATACATCTCTTTAATAGGAGACACCATTTCAGATACTGATGTAAGAGGTAAATTTAAAAATGCCAAGTGTAGGAAAGACACCAGTTTCTTTGTAGGGGTGTAATTAATGGAAAAGGTTTACTCAGATTGCCACAAATCAATGGACAGGATTCAATACATAGTTGACAATGCCTATATTTCTGTTCAGCATGGGTATTCTATAATTCTTCTTCAATATTAAAACTTCTAAATATGAATTAGTTTCCATATGTGACTACAAAGCCATCTGGTTTTTGAGTGCCAACTCTGCACAAAGGACAAGGTTTCAGACTGAAGCCAAGCCAACCCACCTTGTCCTGTCACTACATGTCCTTGTAAACAGTCTGTCTCCAACAGGACATCAGGCTCTTTCAAACTGAAAGAGAGTAGGTTTAGATTCAATATTGAGAAAAAAATTGTTACTGAGGGTGGGCAGTCCCTGGCACAGGTTGGGCAGAGAAGCTGTGGCTGCCCCATCCCTGGAAGTGTCCAAGGCCAGGTTGGACAGGGCTTGGAGCAACCTGGGCTGGTGGAAGGTGTCCCTGCCCATGGCAGGGGGTTAGAATGAGGTGATCTCTAAGGTCCCTTCCTACACTAACCATTCTGTGATTCAGTGATTAGTGTCAACCTTGTGACCACTTCAAAACTTAGCTCCATCATACATATCAGAGAACAGATCACTTGGATTTATGGGTGGTGACAACAATCTCAGTGAAAGGTAGATAATGAAGCCAGAATCATCAACAGCTGTATTCTCATTTATTTTGTGTTATCCAATCAGCATTAATTATTACCTATTTTAAGAGAACATACTTCTGTCAGTATTTTGACCCTGGATCTTCATTTGGTATAAAGTCAGTCTTGTCCTGTGCAACTGCTCCAAATTAGGTCACCCAAAGGAATTCAGCATCTGTGCAACAGTGCAGGTCACACAGCTATTTGTGGAATGGATACTGTACAGTCTTTGTGAGTGCATGATATATGAACTGTATGTATTACCTTGATAAATTGTTTTTAAATATTTCCTCCTTTTTATTAATTGAAGAGGAAACTCATGCATCAATGACATTTTTATGCTGGTTTACACATAAATTATTTCCCTGTGATGTTCATTTTTATTATTATTGCCGATATTATAGCAAATGCATTTTTTTTGCCTTGTAAACAAGATTTTGCTTACAGCTAAATGAAAAGAAGAGAAGTTAATCACGTTGAAATAATAGGTTTAAAAAGGTAATTCAGTAGTGTTTGGCTGATGTTTAATCTTCTCCAATAGAAGCCATGCTGAGAGAAATGACAGAAATTCTGCTTTTGTAATTAAACAGTATTCATCACTGGCAGGGCAGCTGAAGGAGAGCTGAAATATTGCAGTGCCTGCCCACTCCTGGCAGAGCCTTCCAAGCAGGGACTTTAAGGTTTGTTAAGTGACAGTGGTGGCTGTAAACCTTGAAAAAGAAAAGCATCGTCACTGCTTCCAGTATAAGAACTTGACATTGTGGGTGTTTCCAGGAGGAAACAAATTTTTTTCTGAGACCATTAGAAAGTGTCCACCATCAGATGTGCCTGAAAACAACACCCATCTCTTAGCAGGAGAGTAGAAATAATCACCCAAGACACATCTAGGGGCCTTTTTCCCACGAAAGCTCAATGTCCCATTGTTACATGTTCTTCTGAATCTGATCCTTAGCCAACCACTCTGAATCCATCGTCTCTAGCTTCAGGTCTGACTGCTTCTCTTGAGCACTTTTAAAAGAAATCCAGCAATGGACAGGACTCAGGAGTCCAAATCAGGGACCAGTGAAAAGATCAGAAGGCTTTGGAACTGGTTCACCTCCAAGTCTCCTGCCATAAATCAGCTGCACCTCTTCCCATGCTTGAGGAAGCATTTAGTTCCCAGCCACTCACTCAGAAGCTCTGTAGATTTTTTGGGGTTGCCTTTGGGTTTGCTTTCTGCTCAGCAGCTGAACGGGTGGTTTACAAGCCCTGTGGGCAAGTGGAGTTCCGTGTGTGAGCTCTGAAGGAAATTTACATTTCATTTTTCCCCTCTGTGGTTTGAACCTCCAGTAAACTTCCCCCTGCAGCTCTGGAAAATATAAACAATCCCTTCACTGTTAGAAGCCAGCATGACCAAGCTTTGATTTGTGATTTTCTAGAGAAGAACTGTATCCTCCCTCAATGAGAAGATCTGTATGTTAGAGTGGCAGAAGCAGGTCACTCTCAAACAGCATCTAATTAGGCAGATTTCTGTTGTTCAGCCAAGCAGATGTATCCATCACTGAGCATCAGTTGCTGCAGCATCCAGTTATAACCGCTCCCAGCTCCTTAAAAATGCAGAAATAGAAAACCTCCTTTGCTTCTTGGCTGGTGCTTTGACCCATGGAGTAGTGAGCACTTCCAAGGTATCAGTAAGAAAATCAATCAAGTAGCTGAGAATGAGCTACTTCAGTGTTTCCTCAGCTTTGGGATCTGTGTTTAAAGCATTCCCTAACAAAAGGAAGGCAATAAAAATGTTTGATTCTTTCCCCAGGCAGGTTTTCATTCTCTCCCACCCTCTTTAAGGTCAGATGAACTTTTTCTCAAGGAATTTTAGAGGTGATGAGGTATAAACTGCATTTGATGGAACAAGGAATCTCTTCAAGCAATGCTATTCAGAGGCTCAACTCATTGGAGTCCTGTTTGGAGGTGACACCAGTAATAATTTCAGCAGCATAAGGAGACAATTATCTGCCTACAAACACCAAACCCAGGCTTTTCCTCAAGCCACACTGCAGCCAAACCTTGCCGCTGCTGCCTTTTACTGGGAAATGGCCAAGAGTGCAGCAGACCCTGTGTTGCACCATTCCCATCATGTCCTTGTGTCAGGATTCCACATCCCACTGTTCACATCATGTCCCAGTGTCAAAAACAGTATTAAAGCTTCCTACAGGTGACCAAATTTTTATCCAGCAGGACTGGTGAAGACAATGTACTTTTGGTCTGCCCTGTCACAATCATTTTATAGTAAAATGATTCCCAGAGCGCTGGATGCCTAAATCCCAATATCTTGTTCCCTGCTCATCTGTGCTCACAGGTAACTGAGTCATCTCCACAGTCATCCTGCTAAAAAACAAGTTTCTGTGTCAGTGTGCTAATACTTTCAAACATTTTTACCAAGTGGCCTCAGCTTTCCAGTCTCATGCACTTTTCTGGAGCTTGGGATCGTTTGCACTCAGAAACCACAGCAGTTTAGGTAAGGGTGATCCCTCCTGACCTATATACCCATTATGCACCTGACCAAGGTCTTACGGGATGCAACAACTTTGCTAAACAACAAGATCCTCTCAAGGGAAATGCAGTCTGAATAGAGCAGGGGAGTTTAATGCACAGAAACTACTGTTTGCCTAATACACAACAACTCTTTTCCAAATCCAGCACTTCCTTTCTAATCCAAATGCCTCTTTTTCTTTTTTACCTTCTGTGAAAAATCCGATTTTTCTGTGGAGGAATTCTCTTCTCAGCTTCTCTGTTTTATAAAAATTAAAAAAGTAAAGTTTATTTTTTACATCAATTAAAAGGGAATGACTGGACCAAGCATCTGCAGTGACTATCCTTACATAAAACTATCAGCACCAGCCCAATAACCTGCTTGAGAACCACCTGAACTCAGTGCAGAAAGGGATTTTTTTTTTAACATAGTGCTATATATCACTAAGTTTTTACGAAGTTATGAAGATGTTTTTACTGAGGAATATTTGCAAGTTTCAGATGGCTGGCAGATGTTTTAAAGAACATATGATTCAAATAGAAAACCTTTCTTTTTATTGCTGAAACACTAATAAGGGTGCACTTTAATATGCCTTAATGTGTTACTCCTTAATTGACAGCAGATGTTTCCTGAACAGCATTTTTTGAAAGACGTGCCGCACTTCAAAACAAGCAGAAATAAAGCCTTACTGTACATAGAAGAGCTTCCAAAAACAACGCCTTCCCCTGCCTTTAATTGTTTATAAAAACAGCATTCTGGATTATTTGGAAATCAATATTAAGTCCCATGGAATATGTCAGAGTAAATCTGATGTTATTCCAACAGAACCTTAACACAGCCAGCGTTGACGGCATCCTTTTCCCCTCCCTCCAGTCTCCAAAATGGGAACCATCATCTCACCCTTGAGGTTGGATCAGGAGAGAATGGGGGAAAACAGGCATGACAACAGGAAGCCAGGTATCCATCTACCTGCTCAGGCAGAGACAACTTCCAGCAGAACTAGCACACCTTTGAAAGGTCACCTGAGGAGCATGGAAACTGTTTTTCATGCTTGTATACAAAATACTTCAAGATTTGGAGCTCCTCATACCCCATCTACTCGTGTGACATCCAGGAGGAAGGGGAGGCTGGTCCCTTGGCATGTGAATTCCACAAAGCCAGGGTACAAATGGATTGGGATTGTCATCAATATAAACAGGATTGCAAATATTTCTACCACCACAGGAGAGAAAATGGGTATTTTCCCTCATTATCTTGCCAAAGTCATGCTCTAACTCTGAATCAAAGAAGCTCTCAAGGTATCTGAAAGCACACAAAGACCTTCATAGGGATGAGGTTTGCACCATTCTCAGTACCATCCCAAGTACTGAGAATTTGTAAATCTGGCTCTTACTGGAAATGGTTGTCATTGCAAAGGGCTGGAGTTTTACAAGAGGAAAAAGAAAATAATGGAGCCCCTTCCCTTCTAAAATCTCTTGGCAGTCTGGTCCCGCTCTTTACAGAACCAGTCTCAGAAATGAAGTCCACCAGTGCTGCTGTCGCTGGTGTCACTGTAGTCCCTTCTGCAGGTCCTGTGTGACAGAGGAAAGGCCACAGAAGAGCTTTACTTCAAATCCTCTCAGGCATCAGCCAAAGTCACACATGCTCAGGTGCTAAAGGAGGAGTTATCTAAAATCAACTCAATTTATTTCCCTTCCCTTTGAACAGTTAATAACATTTTTATTTCCTTAGCCTTAATTTTAAGAATATTTCCACTGGGTGTTGTTGAAGGACAGGCTGATGTTGCAGAGCACACACACCACTGTGCTGAGTCCAGGTGAGATGAGGCTGGTGCTGGGCAGGGCAGGCTGTGCCTCTGCGAGCCCCAAGCTCCAGGCAGGTCCTGCTGCAGGAGAAAGGCCACGTATTTGGATCCACTGGAGAGTTTTTGCAGACCTAATGGCTGCAAAGGTAATAAATATTAAGATCAACAGTACAAGGCAAACCAGAAAAGCATGAAAAACAATAAGGAATTTAATTATCTTCACAAGAGGAGAGAGATGAACATAGTCAAATTATTGATGGGCAGAGATCAGAGAACGACCATCCTTTGTAAGCACAGGATCAGCCTTACCAACCTCAGGAGGCCTGCTGATGTCCTGGGAAAATAAAACTTGTAGGATTTACTGCTCTTCTCCCCAAACCCACCCAGAAGCAGCCCTGAGACTCCCCTTCCCTCCACAGCACGGTGTGCCGGGCCCTGAGCACAGCTTTTGATGTGTGTGTGATGGGAACACGCTGAGCTCCCCACAGCCCGCTGTGAGCTGCGCTCTGGGGCAACAAATGACAGAATCTATCAATACAGCCAAGCTGTGGCCAGTGTTTATTTATTTTTATTATGTAAACAACCCATCACTTTGGGTTATTACAGTTTAGCTTTAAAGGCATTTGATCATTTAAAATGACTTCATGTTATCAGACTTTTTAAAAAAAAAAAAAAAAATTGTTAAAATACTAAGTAATTGACAGTGCTTTTTGTTATCCGGCTTATAAAATACAAATCATTAGGGCAATAAATATTATTCATTTAAAACTGATGCAAACCAAATGTTTTCTTCCTTAAAATACCCATAAAAGTGAAGTTTTATCTTCCATCTGGTAATGCCTCTTATGCCAAAATGTTCAGAGTGGAATTGCATTAATAAGAAGACATCAAGAGAAATATGTTACTTGTATCCTTTAATATGCCTTTGTAAACTGAGATACACGTTGGCCTTCTATCAATAAGCATCTCTACCTGTGGGGTTTGAGAAGGATTAATAGAGAAGAACCATTATAGGATGAAAGGACAGAGCATGCTGGGAGAAAAATGAAAATCAAACACCCACCAGTGCATACACTTCCTTCCAGGATAATATTTAGATTTTATTTTATTTTCTTAATTTAAATATATATATATAAAATAAAACATTTAAGCTGGTTTTAGATAGCACACATCTGCACTGCAATAAGGCCGTTTTCAAAAGTACAGCTCTCAGTGGGGTATTTATTTAATTCGTATTGGTTTTGGACCTCAGCCTATAATGAGAAAAGATATGGGCACATGTTAGAGATGGTGGCTGCGACTGGGACTTTTTTGAACATTAAAGTAGAAAAATCTTTTGCATGTAGGAAGGGTTTAGTGAAAATTCAATAACTTTTGCTTCAGACACTGTGCTTCAGAGCACTAATAAAGACAAGAGAGAACTGGTGCAGACACTGAACTCACAGCTGAGCTGCCTGGAAAATGCCAGCCAGATCTGCCAGGCATTCCCATCCTTTCTCTCTTTGGACACTTTTGAGCTTTCTATTCAAATTTCATTTTGAAACCAATTTTCAATTTCCCCACATCAGTCACATCTGAGATCTGCAGGGATGGTCTCTCTGTGCATGCTTCTTACTCCACACATCCCTTCCTGTGTTGGTCAAAGATGTGTTTCAGGTGTTACCTTTCCAAACTGAGTTTATACTACTGATGCAACCACTGGTGCTCATGCCAAGCTGTGTTTGCAGCCTCCCAAAGCACAGTCATAGCATCAAGCCTTGCCCATTCCATGAACACTGACGGTTTTGTGTCAGATTCAACAGTATTGAAAGAGTTTTAGCACGTGGGAGAGGGCCAAAGATTTTCCCCAGAAGGCTGGAGGTCAGCAGGGTCAGTGGGCAATCCATGAGGCAGCTGAGAGTCCCATCAGTTCTACTTCTGCACAAACCACAGCTAGAAGTGAAGTGGGGAAATGTTCCTCATCTGAAGACTGTACATCATTTCCTTACTGCTCTGTTGTGAATCTTACCCATTTTGCTGCACCTTAGGGTCCAATTCAATGACTAAAATTGATTTTTGGTACTTCAGTGGCAATGTGTGGGAACCCGACATATTATTTTTTTATTGAATACAACCCTTAGAGCACTGGCTCACAAACTCTCTTCAGTACACTATAATAAAGTAATACCAACATTTCCCAGCTCTCCATAACTTCATTACTCTGTGTCTCTTTGGGACACTATTGCCTCTTACCCAGACTCTTTAATGGATGGGGGGCTTCATATCTGATGTTGGGCCAGAAAACCTCTCTCCCTTTCCTTCCCGTGTCTGCATGTGTGTGTGTGAGCTGACACACACAAGTGCACACTTCCCTACACATGCTCAGCATTATCTGTCAGACTCTGCCAAGACAACAGCCCATCCATGTGCCAGTCAGAAAAATGCACTTGACTTTCAAGGAAATGTTTTCATTAAAGTAGGATCAGGACCTGCCTGCAGACCCAGAAGTGTGAATGGAAACAATTTCCCTGGGCAGGAATCTCAGCTGACACACAGCTGCCCATGCGCCTTTCGGTTGTGTTTTCCCTGCAACCATAAATAGTCCCTAAAGTCAACACAGACCTCACCAGGAAATGTTGCACAGAGCTGGCATCCCACCTGGAGCACCAGCTGAGGCAGCAGCCACCAGCCTCCTGTGCTTTACCTGCGATGTGTCTCCCACACCCCTGGCTGACTTTGCACATCTGCCTCCCCTGGGGCAGAGGAGTTCCAAGGTTTCCTGCGCTCTGGGCACACAGCCATACAGAAGAGCAATTGGGGGAGCACATGAGATGTGTCACTCCTGCAATATCCTTTTCTCTCTTTCCTGATACATCTTTGAGGATCACTGGGATTAACATCCAGAAAAGTTGCTGTAAATTTCTGCCTAAAGTGCAGGGAAAGCTGTAGAAAGTTACAGCTGGAAATACATTAGTATTATTTAGGGTTTGATTTTCCAGCACGCTGAACCCTTTCCCTTCTTCCCAGTACTATTGAAATCAATGGGTTGGGTTTTTTGGTGTTTTTTTTTTTTTGAAAATCAAATCTGGGTTAATGACTAAGGGTTTTTCAGGATGGAGCAGCTGAAGCAGTGATTACTGGGGCAGGAGGAAATCTCCTGCAGGTATTAGTCTTGCAGGACGGCGTGCCAAAGGTTACCGTGGCGCTCGCCGTGTGGAACGCTGATGAAATACTATGGGAAAAGCGAGTCCCCCGGCTACGACGGATGCATTTGGTGGTCATGGCTATGCACCGGTTGTGATCAATGGCTGGAAAGGCAGGGTCAGGGCTGCAGCAGCCGGAGATGCTGGTGCTCTGCAATCTACCCGGGCCCCAACCAAGGGGCTGAGTTTCCACAATTCATTTATCATAAACCAGCAATTTGCAAATGTTAGCACTTTTCCCACACATCATGAGCCCTGATGGACTTTAATAAAGGGGAGAGAGAAGGAGAAGAAGAGGGAGGGGGAAGAGAGAGAGAGAGAAGAAAACCTACATAATTAAGTGAAGTTCTTAGAATGGCTTTAATTGCGAAAATGTTACCTTATTGGAAGTAATTGCTGGACAGGTTTTCATTTATTTTCTAGTTTCTAGTTTTTTACATTGGTTTTGCATCAGTTAATTAGCCAGTTGTCTCTCTTGGTGGGGTTTTGCACCTCTCTCTTTCACCATTGCAGCTGTACAGGAATGATTTTCCAGTTTGCTTGACTCGGGTGATCATTAAAATTTGACTACCTGCATTAATCTGTTTACTGCACTGCTTTTAAACTAAAGATCTCTAAAGGGAAGGGATAACAAAAAAGAATAAACTGTAAACAAAACTTCAAAATATATGAGAGAAGGCACAAAACCCCAGTTGTGTGGATTCTTAGAATGATGCTCACAAGAGTCACCGGCAGGTATCACCAGCCAGGTGCAACCCCTCTGAGCTCTGAGGAAGTCCTGCTCTGAGGCTGGCTTGTCTCCAGCCTATAAATGCATAAATGTGGCTGAAAGAATGAAATCTGTAGATAGAAGGAGAAGCAATGGTTGACAATTTTCACTAGTATCAATGATAGCATCACTTTAATGTGATTTTCCAGGTGTCTTTTCTCTCCAGGCTCATATTTTTCTCCTCAGAGTGAGCAACAACAGAGGTTTTGGTGACAGGGATAAAACATTCGGAGCTGTGATAATCAGATTTTCACCTAGTTTTTTAGGAAGAAGTTCTTCCTCTCACTGATAGAAGAAATCAGGGGGTTCAGATAGGTTTGAATTGTTTAGCCTATTTCACACAGCTTTGCCAGCTCATCTTCCTGTCTGCATCCTTATCCCACTGCCTAATGCTAATTAGCAGATCAGCATGACCCTGTTCTGCAGTTCTCATAGGTTCTTGACTAACCTCACAATGCTTCAGTATCTTTCCCTTCTCACCTACCACATGTTGCAAAGAGCACGTCCATGGCAGGCAGGAACAGCTCCCATCTTCTAATTCTGAGAAGCAAAGGCAGCATCATCTATTAGAAATGAGAAGGGGCTGGGAGGAATAAGCCATTAAAATGTCAGGTCCATCTATTCAGTCTGTAAGCAATTTCTACTTCTTAAAACCCTGAATAGCCACCTTGGACTGGTGGTGACATCAATGCCAAGATCTGTCTTTAGGGCTTGATGCCTTAAAGCCCTTGAGGGCACTGCAAACCTGTATGTCAGTACTGCCCACCACTTTTCCTTCCATTATTCACCAAAATTCTCAGAAGAGCCCGGGTTTAACCCTCTCAGCACTTCATAGGTGCTGGGCAGCACAAAGCTGACCTTTTACAAGAAATGGAACCCTGGGATGTATCATTTTTCACTACATTGAGATAAAATGGTAACTGAAAGAGAAATGCAGTTTATGCTCCTGGGTGAATTTAAAAAAAAAAACAAAAAACAAAACAAAACAAAACAAAAACCAACCCAAAAAAACCCAAACAAAACAAAAAACCAAACAAAACCAAAAAAAAAAAAAAAAAAGCAGCAAAGTCCACCTGAAAAGCTTTGCAAAAATGGTACCTCCACCAGTGCCAACTGCAGCTCTTGACTCTTTCAAGAGCTGTGAAGATTAGGAGTGGAAGGTGCCTACAGGAAAAGAAGACAAGGTCTATTATTAACTAGATAAATACTTCAGAAATAGTCTGTAAGTGAAGCGATACAACAGAGCTGGTTGGTGCATGTTTGCTACAATGTTTTAGGTAGAAATGGTCCTGCTTTGGAGCAGAGACATTAAGTCAAGCAGCCTCCTGAGGACCCCATGCCCTTTCTCCTGTGGTCCAAACTGATTATCTCCAGACCAATGTCAGTGTTCACAGCATTCAGCACAAGACATGCAACAGGCTATTTGTCCTCTATGCTCTCTTTCTGACCAAGACTGCTTTGAATCAGTCTCTGGAAGGGCTCTGATCAGTAGATTGTGGCACTCAGGGAGCACTGATGCCAGGTTAGAACAGCAGTCCCACAAAATGACAGTGCCTTGCAGGAGTCATTAGGATTAGATGAAGCAATGAACTGCTCCTGTTGGCCTTGGGCAGGTTTCTTGGTGGCCTGACCCAGCAGAAGTGGGGAACTGTGGGCTTGCAAATGTCACAGTCCCCAGCAAACAGGGACTGGTTTTGAAGCCTGGCCAGTTTGTCACCTTTTCCATCTGCAATTCAATCCCAGTGTCACAAATCTCAGAAAATGCCTCATAAGGATCCTTTTGCAATATGCTTAAACCTCTCATGCAGTTTGCTTAAACCTTCTTCAAAAATATAGTTGTGAGGTTATTTTATTCTCTCATTTCCAAGACTGCCACACTTGCCATCCCAGCCTTTGTAGTGAGAGGGGCTCAGAGCAAACTCATCTTGCAAAAATGTGACTCCTCTACCGTTCCTCGATTCCAAGAGATTCCACCAGAACACCCCCAAACAGTAGGGACAGCAGGTGAAACCTCAAAAACTAGTGAGACAGGTGCTTCCTTGGAAATCCTGGAAGCTGCAAGTTCCTCACAAGCAAATCCCTTGTCCTGATTAGTGCCTGTGCTGGTTGTGGTGCTCCTCCCGTGGTGCCATTAGCACTGGGCTGGAGCATCTTCCCGACTGCCTTCCCAGCTCAGGCAATGGCCCGAGGTGGTGCTGGATGTGAAATGAACCCTTCTCTCATAGCAGCTGAGCAGTGCATATCTCTTAATGCATCTTTCCTTTAACACATCTCTTTTTTTTTTTTTTTTTCATGACCTGCTGCCAAAATCTCTCTGCTAATGTTTCTGCCACCATCAATGCCATGCAAGAAAAGTGTCTTTGTTAACACATTTAGGACCCGCTTTTAATTTCTACAGTATTCCCTTTAATAACAATGTCTAATTAAAACATCTGTTAAAAAGTCTGTAACATTAACTTTACAGGGAGAATTTAATAGAATTATATTTGAATTGCAGCCACTTAACGAGTTTCCTAATTAGGCTGTTGAGTTTTTATTTTTTTTAACAAAAACATTACACAAATTAAAATCAGGTCCAGTTTTTTATTATTATTATTACAACCCAGAGTGTGGCCAGAGGAAGGCAGGCAGTATTGTAATGGTGTGCAAAGGGTGAAAAAACCCAGTTCAGCAGCCAGGAACTGAAACACTAAAATGCATAAAATGAAACAAATAAGAGATGATGTTTGAAAGGGGGAGGGGATCAAGAAACAAGCAGGGAAAAATTCTCTGCCCTTTAAATTTGCATGGTACATTTTCAAACAAATCCCGCTGAGTATCTTCCCATTTATCTGCCCCCATTCCCTACCAACTCTCTACTCTCCTCAGGTCTTGCTTTTTTGGATATTGCCTCCATCTGGGAGGAAAGAGGGGCAGAAGCTTTGAAAAAAATTTGATTTATGCCAGGTTTGTTTTTTCCTACATTTCAGAAGCTGGGATAGGTTTGTTACTATAGAGAGGTTCTCTGCAGACCCTTTGGTAAAGCTGAGCTTCTTCTGCAGAACTTTGCACCCGCTGACTGATCGACTTGCACAAAGTACAGAAATACAGAATACTGAAACGATACGCTTTTCATAGGAGAGTGGTGATTTTCCAGTGAGACGAGGTCGTCTTTGTGTTCAGAATGAGATGCAAGAAAACAATACAGTTTTACTCTTGGACATTAATATTTCATGTGGCTCTCAACAGATGCTAAAGTTAGTGCCTGTGCAAACATTTTGGGTGAAGTCCTGGCCTCTCAGTTGTCAGCAATAAAACTCTTATTGACTTCAGAAAGGCCAGGACTTCATCTTTTGTCTTTAAATTGAACTTAGAGTTGTAGTGACCACTGGCAACGGGAAACTCACTTCAAAAGAAGGCTCTGACAGTTGGACACTTATCTCCCACTGATCTAAACTCTCTGAATCTCTTTTTGTTTCCCAAGCAAACTTGGAAATCCCATTGAGAGCAAGTTCATCAAAATACTTCTTTTGTTCTTCTAATTTACGGCAAATCCAACGAAGAACACAACTTCCCTCAAGGAATTGTCAGTACGTCACAGGCCAACCTCAGACAGAAAGGGCAGCTTTAGTAGGAAAAAAATAACAACAGAATGTCCAACACAAAGAATAAGAAATGCATTAGCACTCTTTCAGAGTCCCAGGACACTGGTGATGCCTTTGATCTCTTTTGCTCTGCCACATTGCATTGCTTTTGTGGGTTTTGGACTTGTAACATAAGATAGAGTCTGTTTGGGTCTTGTGGCAATCATCAGGACTTTTCTAGCCCAAATATCTATTCCTTAATGCCTGGGAGGGTTTTTTTCTTCATAATCAAATAATTGTATTTCTTGTGCCCACGATTCTGCACGTTCTTCCTTTGCAAGGGAAGAATCTGAACCGAATTCAAATGTAAATGACTGATCCAGTGCTAAGGATGGACTCCATTCCCTACACTGACACAAAGCAGCCACCCAGCTCTTACAATCTCCTACAAAGCTCCTCATAGGGCATCATCCAAAAATGCCTTTCTTCACAAAGAGGGGGATTTGTAGGGTGCTTCCCACAAACAGATGTAGCCCCCAGGACTCTGTGAATGCCCCGTCCAAGTATGAGCTCCAGGGTGCTTTGCAGGACAAAGTTGTATGCAGGAATTACCACAGGACTGTGGTCAATGTGTTTTTGTGTACTTAGAGCCTCAGGGAACAAAGTTGTTTTGGAGCAAATCCTCAAGAATCTGTTTGGGTGTTGGTGGGGAGAGGACATTTTGGTAGTTGTGAATGGCATTACACATTTGTGAAGTGGAAATTAGAGTTCAGTGTGTGGGCATACTTGATTGGACAATCTTTCAGTTGATGGGTTCTTCTGTTCAATTACTATTAAAATTCATCAAATGGAACAGAGTGGTTTTAATGCCCGTAATTGTTGTACAAAATGCTCTGTAATTGGTCTTACAAATGAAGCTGAAGAGCAAGATCAAACTCCATTGAAAATGAATCTGTCTTTCCACTGAAGAGTTCAAGAGTCACTTCGAAAATCCATTTCACGGGGAAGTGTTTAGCCAATTCCAATTCTGGTTCATTTTGATTATTTTGGCCTCTCATTTGCAAATGAAACTGCCAACTTTTGAACTCCCCACACTTGTAAATCCAGTGCTGCAGTCAGACAGCAGTAGGAGAACTTCAAAACCCCCTCAGGTGTATTTTGGGCTATATGGGATGTCTGGCACTTGGGCAATGTGAGGTGAGGAGCCAGATTTGTGCTGTGCTGCCTCTGGTAGTGGAACCACTTTCATCAAGTCTTGCCAGCCTTGCCTTGTTTCTTTTGTGGATGGAGGGGGAGTAATTTTTACCCTGGAATGGTAAAAGGGGACACAGTCTGAGAGGCAGGGGAATGAGCAGAAGGTGAGAATTTCTTGTGCCACTTTTGCCACCCAAAAGCAGCATAACCTGAGACTACACTAATATTCAAGAAAGTAGGAAAGCAAGAAGGATGAATTTAGGGCATTGGTCTTACTTGGTGCTCCACAAAGAATTCATTTAATCTTTTGCTTTGAGGTATCCTAAATTTTCTCCTAGAAGCTTCCCTGAAAGTCCAGTTCTTTTCCCAAAGGTGGTAAACAAGGATGCACATCTAGTAGCCTGCTACTCATTTCCTCAGTGCCACTGACCATTCTCCCTGAGTCCCCCTTTTCCAGTCAGTAAGGTGTGCTCAGGACTTGTTTTGAGTCTCACACAGGACTGGTATTATGGGGTGTGGAGCAACCAAACCACTTGGGTGCCCACTGGGGCTCTTCCGGACCTGCCTGCCCTTGGTCGAGCACTTGGAATGTGTCTGTGCCTCCTGCTACAAGGGAGGTGAGGTCCTGGCACAGGTTGCCCAGAGAAGCTGTGACTGTCCCATCCCTGGAAGTGTCCAAGGCCAGGTTGGACAATCTGGTCTAGTGGAAGGTGTTCCCATTCATGGCAGGGGAATTGGAATGAGATGATCTTTAAGGTCCCTCCCAAACCCAACCATTCTATGACTCTTACAATTCTGTGATGGAACATGATGTATTTAACCACTGCACCCAGCATGTCACAAGCAAGTATTTAATTCTGTCTTCCATCTCTTAAAGACCCCAGACAAAATTCTTCCACTGGCACCTCTCCAAAGCCACCTTCTTGTTTCCTCTGCCCTTCATCCCAGCCAATACAATTCCTGGTTGCCATCACTGATTCTGGAAAGCACAGGTTATTGTTCATGCTGCTTCTGTCAGTTCTTTTCTGCTTTGTCTACTCTCAAAGAATTAAAAAGAGGGCTGAGAGCGGATCACTCCTCTTTGTACAGTGAGTAAAGAGCTTTCTGTGGCACCCCTCCATGGAATAAAGTGATGACTGTGGAAGAGGGGCAGACCAGAACTTAAAATAAAACGAGAAAGTTACATGCTACTGTCCCAAACCCATTTAAGAGACACAAATCCTTCTCTGTGTTCCTGACTTGTTACTGGAGCATGTTATTCACACACACACACTGACTCTGTCATCATTTATCTGCTGAGGGAGTGTGTGAAAGAAGCTCAGCCCATCAGCTCCTGGGGATGACAGAGAGGCTGAGCACCAGCACAGTGTGTGTGTGTGTTCCCCTACGTGCCTGTGAGCAGGGAGCCGGGGTAAAACAACCAGGCCTAATTAAACTGCAAGTGTAAATAAATAGAGCAGAATTTCAGATTACATCCTACAAAATTAAGAAAAGGTCATGGACAAGGCTGTATTTTTAAAAACCTACCAGCTTTGTTTATTAAATGTGATTGCTTTGTAAGCACTCAGCACTAATTGGATTGCAGGTTATTTTGTACTTAGGTGAGGGTAGGAGAAAGAATAGACTAGAGGAGGATGAAACCCACTGCTAATGGCACCAGTTTTGTCCTAAAATAGCTGTTAGTCAGCATCCCGACCTTTTCTTCCCTCAAACAAATCCTGAACAAAACACCTTGTTTATTTGGGCTGGATTCTTGTTGCAGGTAAGCAGGTCCATTGTGGTCTCATCCTCTGGTGCTGTTTCTGGGATGTCTTTGTGTGGATGTGTGCCCATGCACAGCCAGGAAATGTCTGTGAAACTGAAAAAAGGCCTGGATTGCAATTAAATCTGGGTTCCTCTACATAAATATATCCTTCCTTGTGTAGGCTGAGGTGTTCAGGTGTGTGTTTTAAGCCGTTCAGTGAAATCCTAGTGAAACAAAGGAGTTGTGCTACTGAAGACCAGCAATTTAAAATTTCTCTATTTTAAAGGAGGCACAGCAGAGATTTCCCTTTGAAGGGCACATCTGAGCAGGCTGGGAAGGTTTGGGTGGAGCATCCAGAGCCAATGCCAAGCAGTGCCCAAGACCCTTCTTCTCCTCACCTGGTGACTACAGGGCAAAGCAGAAAAGAGGAGCAGAGCTCAGCAAAGCCATGTGGGAAGGTATTGCTGCCTGAGCCTCACCTTCCTTCAATTCACAGGGTAGAAAATGGGGCCCTCAGGGCCACGGCTGCTTTCATCTCTGCTGACCCCCTGGTATTTTGTGAGGCTCAGCACTGGGTGTCAGCGGGTTTGATGAGAGACACCCACACACCCTCATTGTCAAACAACGGCGCTCTTTCATCTGCCTGCCCAGGGATGGACATCCCTGGGATCTCTTTCTCTTTTAGCAGAAGGTTTCCTTGTTCCCCCTCCTCCCTCTCCCTCAGCTTCCCCAAGCTGGAAGAGACAAAAACAACCCCAAGGCCATAAAGCAGAGGGTGGGTGTAGAACAGAGCTGGCAGGAAAAGTCAGAGTTAATTGTTCACGGGGTTGTCAATACACAGAGTCTAATGCCCCCCATCCCTTGCTGGCTTGGTAATACAGAAAACTTCCTTTCTGGGGCAGAAATCTGCCTGGAAAGGGCAGGTTTCACTCATCAGCATGACTCCTTGAGCTGAGCTGAGCTGGGCTGTGCTGCAGGGATCTGCTGGAATAGCTGGGATAGACCGAGGTCCATGGAGGTACCTGTGGTCACACTGCCCTGCCCTGCTGCCATGGGTGGGGGCTCCTCCTGTCCCCTCCTCTGTGAAACACTGGCTGTGTTTGCACAGGTCCCAGTCTCACTCCAGAGAGGGTGTTTTTTTAATTGCACAACTGAATGGTAAGTGAATTGACAGCCAGTGCCGGGAACTTGCACATGGGAACAGTGCTGGGAAATTTTGAGTTTTCAGCCTAAAGTAATGAACACTTGTTCGACTAAAAACCAAAAAGTTTTGTTCAATTTCATCCAAAAAGCATTCTGTATTTTGGTGAGGAAAACCATATATATCCTCTCATTCTGTGAAACCTGTTTTCAGTCTAGCTAAATCATCTTAAGTAGTGCTACAACAGCTCCAGACCAAGAATGAGTAAATTCTAATGTGTAATCCCAGTGTAAATAAAGACCAAATTCATGTTGCCTGTATCTATGGCAGGGAGACTCTGTTATGAGCGGCATAACCTAACTCAATCAATTCTCTGTTGAAACAACTCTTTTCATTGCAATTTTTAGGTTGTACTAGTAATTTCTTGAACTTCATTAAATCATGTGTTCCTTTGTATCCACAAATAGTCCACACTTCTATTTATTCATTAATTAAAATGATCTGATTTTCCTCAGCAATTAATTGTTGCTAAGAAGAATCTATTTTTAGTCATCTCCCTGAATCAGCACTCAGAGAGCTGTTTGGGTCAGGCAGCATCGCTTATTTTCTGTTCCTCCTATAACTAAACAGCAAACTGAGAATTGCTTTAGCTGGAACTCCAAAGGATATTGCAGTTTACCATATGCAGACTCGAACTGCTGGTAACACAAACGAGGAGATGAATAGCGTTCCTCGGATAAAAATACACCTTCAAAGTAGAACAAAAATTAAGGACTGATTCAACCTTATTTGAATGACAATAACAACAAAAGGAGGCAGATTAAGGTCTTTAGCGGGGAGTTTTTGGGGAAACTGGGATTGCTAGAGACACTTTCTAAGATCGATTGACTTGAATAATACTCTGGGACACAGAGAACTGAGAGAGGTAATGCCTGAAGAGAATAAATCAAATATCTCACAGCATTTTAAGCATTCTTTCCTTTCCTAGACACTGCTTTTAGTTTCCAGATATATGAACAATTCCAGGCAAGCAGAGAATAGCCTGTTCATTTCCCCCCATGATGAATAGTTGCACGTTAGCCTGCTCATTTAATGACAGCTATATATAGTGTGTATAATAAATCAGACCCCAGCACACAAATGCCTTCTGTTTACCTTTGAAATAGTTCTTTTTTTTTTTATCCCTGAGAATTGTGATTGTTGCAGAAGTCTGATGAATCCACCTACACATACAGGGATCTGAACAACAAATTACCACAAGCTTTTTCTTCAGTGGGGTCCCTCGTCCTCTTGGGACTGCCTGACATCCCAAGACCCCAGACTCTCACAGGACCAAAGTTTGAACAGGGTCTGGAAAATGAACTCAGTTCAGAGGGAATCTGAGTCTGAGATTTGCATGAAAAGCCTCATTTTAATCAGGGATCTCAGTCAATTAGTTTGATTATTTCATTATAAACACTTGTCAACTTTTATAATGTGTGCCTTTGAAATACGATGCCTGAACTCATCAGCCCCTGAAATAGCATCTTTCTAACCTGAAGTACACTGTAACTCCTCTGTACAGCAATTAACCAATCAGAGTTTATACATATATGTATATATACATGCCTGTGTGTTGCTGTTTGTTCGATGAAAATGTCTAATGTTTATAAAACATCTGAGTTGTTTCACTTCTGAGAAAAAACAGAGATCCCTTTTTAGTTTACATATTAGCAATCTTATCTGGCTGGAAAATGCACGTTTCAAGTAATTCTCTCCTATCCAGAGTCATACCTGCCACTTCCCAGCGAGGTGGTTCAGCACTAATAAGATGGTCTGATATCCCTCTTCCAGAACGAGAAGAGCACAAGCTGGATTCCTGCTCTATTTCAACCCCCAAACCATTCTTCTTCAGGGAAGAAAAGGAGCAATTTCTATTTTTTCCTTTATTTTGAGAAAACTTTTCATGCAAAGAGATGCAGTATAAAGTACGGAGGACTGCTGAAAGACATACAGATTATGTATATTTTTATAGCCATGAAGTCACTCAAATGGCTTTGTCTCCATTTCACTGTTTGGCATAGATCACTTATTGTGCATATGTTTTCAAATGGAAATGCTGAATTAGACTGTGGTAAAATGGATAATGCAGCCCTAATGCTGGCATGAGCTAATAAGAAAACAGCAATGAATCCACTGCTGCAGATTGAAGTACATGCATTTCGTATTATTACTCAAGGCTTGTTTCTCCGATTAGATGATTGCATAACCTTAATATTATAAATCTTGCATGATGTGAATTGTTCAGCTGTAACCATAATCAGTTTTTACTAAGGTGGCATTTCTGTCATCTTGTTAAACACAAACATTATATATGCACTAGTCATAATTTTATAACAGTTGCTTTTAGCTGGAGAAGGCTTTGTCAGTCAGGAGATGCTGCTTAGCTCAGACAGGCAGTGCAAGTGCTTAAGATGCTCGTAATGTCAGTTTTTGCTTCAGAAAATATCGCTTTGGAGATCCTTTAATTTTCTGAGCGTAAATTTCTCTTCAGAAGAATTGGCAAAACTTGCAAGCTCTTAGACAGAACTCTCTAAGGCCACTTTTCAGGTCTTCCAAGAACAGAGTTTATTTAATCGAGTGAAAATAGCCATATACTCCACAGAAATCATGGCTCAGTGTCAGTCTGCCAGTGCCACTGCTCAGCTCTGGTCTCCCGCTTATTTCAGCCCAATTTTCCATGGAGGGAGCATGGCCAAGCTCCCCATGTGTAAATTACCAAAGGCAGGGCTTTATGGGGCCCACATTGTGCAGGTTTTTAAGGGTTTAAGACCCACTGCAAAAACCTCAGCCAGGGTCCATTCTCTTTTCAGTTCACTGGGGATTTATGCAGTTAAAGCTCACAACCACGTGATAAATTTCAGGGTATATCATGTAAGAAGGGGACACAAATGGTGTGGATATGTTGCAACACCCTCCCTTGTGCAGACCCTGGGGATTACTTAGTCCACCTTATCTCCCTGACAAATTTTTTGACTTTATCAGATGCTCTGTAGAAAAAGGGGAAAAAAAGCAAAATCTCTTCCTTGTTCAGGTAATGGACACTTTCCTATTTTTCACTGTAGATCTTGTGTTGAGATAGTCTTTAACAGAGAGGAACATGTTGAAGAGATAAGGGCAATACGAGCACTTCCACATGTCATCAGGTGTAGGAAGCCCTGAGACTGCATAATCAGGGAATTGGGAGCATAAAACTAGAGCTATCTTCCCTCTCTGGCTCTACAGTAAAT
This sequence comes from Formicarius rufipectus, assembly GCA_013399695.1. Lineage (NCBI taxonomy): Eukaryota > Metazoa > Chordata > Aves > Passeriformes > Formicariidae > Formicarius > Formicarius rufipectus. The sequence continues at coordinate 42,988 of VXAU01003525.1, read as the reverse complement.
CCAATCATTCTTACTGGTTTTAATGGCAGCAGAATTGGCCCTATACTCAATCTTAACTCTACTGTAAAGACTAAGTTCAAATAATTTTCATCAGGCAGTCTGTGGATGTGATTTTCTAATAGAAGATATAAAACAACCAGTTGCAGTGGTCTGTTCTTTGGAGAATAAGTCCTTTCTGTTTCAAGTGTGTTAAGCATCCCTGCAGCAGCTCCTGACATGTTTGTTGTCAAAGGGAGTAGGTTTAAATTATATATTAGGAAGAAATTCTTCCCTATGAGAGTGGTGAGACCCTACCACGGGTTGCCCAGAGAAGCTGTGGCTGCCCCATCCCTGGGAGAGTTCAAGGACAGATTGGGCTTGGAGCAACCTGGGGTAGTGGAAGGTGTCCCTGCCCATGGCAGAGCGTGGAATAAGATGGTATCATAGATCTCTTTCAACTCAAACCATTCTGTGATTCTATTACATGAATATTTTTGAAGGTGGGAATTCTTGGTGAAAGATAAAGGTGAGGGGGCAACACCAGAAGACTTGCCTGCTCAATGCTCCAGAGATGAGATGGGAAGCACTCATTCCCACCACTCCCTGGCCTCTTGCAGCCTGACATGGGGCAGTACCAATAAAATCTCACACATACCCAACGCTCACAGGCAGTTCCCAAAGACTCGTGCAATGTTTTGTCTGTCAGCAGCTGCCTGTTCTCTGCCTGTATCTTGTGCTACAGCAGGGCTTCCAGAGCCTTGAGAATTATTAGGAATGACTTAATTTTATGATCCAGAAAGGGACCTGCAGCAACCTTTTGCTCCCAAACTCTCTCAAGCACTGGGAAAGTCCAGCCTCAGAGCTCGAGGTCCCTACCCGGGTGGTCATGGGTACCTGTGGATAACTCCAGGAAGGGAAGAGAGGGATGTCTTGGGGGGCAACTCATCCCTCAGGAAACCCCATCCAGTCATTATCCACAGTGCTCTGTTATCTGCTTTACTATGCTGAAACTCTGACACCAGAGATGTTTTCTCACATGGTTGGGAGGGAAAAATAGTTTTTAATATCAGATTTTAAAAAAAAGAATGTATGGCTCCTATAAACTGTTAAACTTCACTTTATTGATCATAAATCTGTGTTTTGCTCAATGCAAAAGTTTTTCATCTTGCACAGAAAAATGCTGAAACAGCTACAAATGTCAAAAACACAAAGTTTTCTCTCCTGGACAATTTATATGGAAGTTATTGGATATTTTTTTTGTTTAAAAGCACTCTTGCCACACTGAGCTCGCCCACTGGGTTAGGAGAAATTGCCTTTCATTGCCAGGCTTTGTTCCTGCCCTTCATTGATGGGAAGAGACCTGAAAAATAAAACAAGGATGTTAAGTGTCTTCCACGTACCACGAGGGACAGAAGGGCTGCACTAGATAAGAAATCCAAGCAATAGGAATAAGACTTCAATAATATCAGAGGAGGAGACATTCCTTTGCAAAGCAACTGCTAAAGTAGGGCAGAGGCAGCAAAAGTGCTGCAGAGCTTGGCACCGGGCTCAGAGCAGAGAGACACCTCACACTGAGGTTTATCCCCAGGTCCACACACAAATACAATGGCTGCTGTCAGTGCAGGATGGGCAGGGCAGGTCCCTTGGTGGCATTCCTGGGAGTTAACATGGCCCTGGGATGGGATGCATCCCCCTGCTCTGTGACCAAGGGCATGGTCCCATCAGAGTGCCAGCCTCTCTCCCGGCAAGTGGGTCGATGCGCCTCGGGACTGAGAGATTAAGAGCCCTGACTTAGTATTAATGATCTGCAAAAGCTCTGAAGGTGCAAAGCAGGGCAAAGAAATCTTGATTTATTAATGGCAAAGCAGAAAACTGGAAGGAAAAAGTGGAAGAAAAAATTCCAGACCAGCCAAGGGTGGTATTGAGAGAGATTTACCCTGTTGTATCATGCATTTAAAATGGGTCATTTCAGCTAAGGCAGCTGTGTGTTAGCACATTGAATGTATTTGGTCTCCTATATTTTTTTCCATTAATAAATCCCATTCAAGAAAAGGAATAATAGGAAAAAGGATATTTTTTGTTTTCATTCTACTGTCCAAATTACAAAAATTCTGCTTTTCCCTCATAAGCTGGAAGCCCCCTTTTTCTGCTTGTTCTCCATCATGTGGTACAACAGGTCTCTGTGCTTCACTACAGTGGTCAGCATCTCCCTAGAGATAATGGACTGGATCATCACCTGGATGCAATGCTTCTACTTGGTCATAAATCATGATGGGAATACAGTAACCAAAAGCCATGAAATATGAAACCACATAAGTAAAGGAAGGGAAGGACTGTGAATTGTCTGGGGAAATCTGTGCAAAGAAAGGGAGGAGGAGAGACTTGCACTGTTGGAGGAACCACGGTAAATATACATCCTGATTTTAAAGCTAAAATGTTGCTAAAATTATTTAAGATTGGTCTTCTCCTGTGTCTCACAGGATGTGGCTTTGTTCTCCTTTCCACTAATTTCATGTGCTTTCTGTTCCTCCTGGGCTTTCCTTTTATTTTTGTGCTTTTTCCACTTCTAGTAGTTCTGTCTACAAATATCCCTGTTATTTCATCATCCCTCCCAGCATACACAGTCCCCAGCTCCTGGACACTTTCTCCTTCCTTAGCCTCTGCTCTATTAAATTCACATCCTTTTTGTTATTAACTTGAAAACTCCAAACAGCTCCTACAGACAAAAACACAGGTCAGCCAAGTCAAGGACCTCAGCTCTCATCCATGGTCAAAAGGTGGGGTCCAAGCATATCTACATGTTTAATTAAACCAGAAATGTTAAATCCTCCTTCAGAACTGTCCAGCCTTCACCATCGTGATCAACTCTACAGTTTTCGAGATTCAATGAGCAAAATTCAGCATATTGTCTTATTAGGAGGAAAAGTAAAACGAAAGAGAAAACAAAAAAGAGTCCTGAAATATTGCTTAGGAATCCTCCATGCTAAAACTTTACTTAATCTTGCAGACAGAATTTCCCCATTTAGATTTATTAAAATGAGGGCACAGAATCTGTCATTGCTTTGTTCTGCACCAGTAACTGGGGCAAACCTGCATGTCCATTCCATTGTGGAAAAAGGTCTGTTTTCCTCAGCATCATTGCAGACATACCAGGTAGTCTGAAGTACCCTGGGATTTATAATTTGAGCACAGTTATTTTATATATGTCAAAACCAGTGGCTGATCCTGCAGTCCTGAGGTTGCTCCTATGTGACAACTAAAGTACTAAACACTTCCTCACCAGACTGTTGGCTGCCACTGTTAGTTCCCTCATCCCTGGGATCCAACATTTGGTATTTCACAGAGCTGAAGGGCCCTGTTTAAAAAATATTATTCCTATTGAGACATTCATGATACAATTTATTAAAGCATTTTATTTTCACTGACTCAATTGGATTTTAGTTTCTCCTTATGGACATAGTTACATATTCACATAGTAAGTAATATTTAAGACTTGACACACTCCCATTTTTAGTGGTGTGTTGTTGTGCTTGGTTCAGTTTGCTCCTAATGAACTAAAGCATCCACAAGGATTTTTACCATGGGTGTAATTCTGTTTTCTGTAATACCACACATCTATCTGTTTGGTGGTACATGCATATTAGAAGACAACATAAAATACACAGAACCTGGGGCTTTGATTTGAAGCAGGTTTAAAAGGTACAGGTAAAACTGTGTTTATTTTGGATCAGCTGCTTTGCTTCAGCTCTGCAGTGCAGTTAATAAATGCTGCAGACTGCTCTTTCAGAGCTTATAAACTTAGCAGAAATAAAAGGAACCTAGGGGTCTGACAACGGAGTGAAGCTTATAAATGCCACTGAAAGTCTTTGGGGCCCCAGCTCCCGGGGAATTTATCAGAGCCCCTGCAGGGTTTATAAATTCTGCTTATTTACTAGCAGGTTTCTCTCCTGACCATAAAAACCATAGGTCAAAAACATGGCTAGATGGGGAACATGAAGCCTTGCTTTGCTTTCTTTTAATTCCAGCTTCTTCTTTCAGAAGCCCGTGCAGCTCATCAGCAAATCTGTGGTGTGTAGTGCTGGATGTCACATTGGGTTTCTCACAGGGAAAGCATCTGCAGCTCCTGACTTGATCTAGGACTAGTACCCTGCAGAAGTTAGGTCCTGGCTCCTGTTCAGGCTCTGTTGGCATAGCTCTTCACACTTTACAAGCTGGAGAGCCCTGACACATGGCTCAGACAGGACTGCCCTAGGGTCACTGCTTTAGAAGCAGGTAAGTTGGTTGAGCTGCTTCTACAGCAGGGGACAAACAGAACCAGCCCTTGGGGTTATGTCCCTTCTCACCCTGTGTCCTCCATGGCCTTGGCAGGCTCCCAACCCCCCGAGGTGTGAATCAAAACTGCTGTTTGCTTCCCCTCTGCAAACCCATCGCCATCTCAGCTGCAAGGAATCTGGACTCAGGAACAGACCAGTTTGTTCGTAGGAACCCAACAAACCCTTCACTTATTCCCTGCTCCTGAGTGTTGTAGGCAGGCACCTGCTTCCAGGAGAAGGAGGAAGCACTGTGAGCACATCGGGTTCCTTCTCACCATCCTGATTCCAGTTCCATTCCACAGCTCCCGCTGGATGACAAGCTGTTTTAATGGATGGGCACTGGCCTTCCATGGAGGGGTTAAATGTAAAACTTCCCTCTGCTTCTCCTGTCAAAGTTAAAAGCTTTTCACGTCTGTATTAATGTTTCTTTTTTTTTTTTTTTTTCCCCCTCCTGTCTGCTGGCACCAATGACAAATACTACATCTTGCATTGAGTAACAGTATATTGAATGGCTGGCAGAGGCAGAATACGGCACCTGTAATTTATCTCCGGGAGTTTGGGTTGGATGACACTGCTGGGAACAGACGGGGGCTCTGAGCTGTCACCTGATTACTAATTCTAGGATTTCTCCTGCGAGAGTGAGAAGGAGTGAGCTAGGATGAAGGGTACAAAAAGCAAATCAATAAACAGGTTAGTGTTTGCATCATTATTAACACTCGGGCTGTCAACACACCCATTGAAACTATCGCTCAGGGCAGCTTCAGATTTAATGGTCAGTGTAACAGATTTACTGTAAATGTTAGCTAAGGCAGAGAGGGAGGGGGATCTCATTGACAAATAACAGATTTCAGTGGGATGCATGAAACCCTTGGTGTGTGTGCATAAATAACGTTGGGATTGCCAGACGGAGGAGGGTGGTTTTCTGCAGTATTTCTTCTTGGGGGGGCTGTGCTGTGGCCCTCTGTGCTCCCTTTCCCTCCTCAGAGCCCCTGCCTCCCTCCCCTCACAGGCAGCAGCTGCACATCAATTAAAAGGGAGCTTTGATCTTGGGAACCCCTCACAAACCCCTTAATAGCCTGGAGAAGGGAGGGAAGGGAAGGGTGATGCTGCCATCTTCACACTAAATTAGCCCGTGATGGAGAAAAGCGTTAAATGAAGTTGAGTTTTATTGTCTTTACCCAGCTGATGGGCTGCTGCCATTTTCCCCTCTCCCTGGACAAAGTCACCTGAGAGGTTTCTTAGGAAAACGGGCAGTGCCCCTTCCCTGGTGATTTGTCCTCACACTTTCCACAAGTAACACACAGCCGAGCTGCTCTGAGCAGAATAAATGAATGCGCGATCGAGTGTCTCCGCTTAAATTACTGATGAAATGATAAATCTGCTGCAGAGTAAATTGGCTGAAGACGAATCTTTCCGAGCCTTGTCGGTGCTGCCACTTTTTCAAATGAAAACCCTCATAAAGAAATTAAACTGCTTAAAATGAAAAGTATCTAAATTCAAGTAGCTTTTGCAGGGGAGGGTTTCCCAGATTGCACTGTCATCTCAAACAGATCCTTCTCCAGGAATGCTCTGCTGCTTTACTTCCTTCTTCTAAATGGTTCCCACATGCACATTTATAATAGCGCATCAATCTCCAGGTAGCTGTTTGTGCTCACTGCTGCTGCCAGGAGAAGGAGGGACCCAGAGGCTGAAGATGGACCAGCCACATGTGGCTCTCCCGGGCCCAAGGGCTACTCACCCTCTTGGAGGTTTGAAGCTATTGGCAAAATATGAAACACTGGAGCTCAGTGCTTTGATATTCCCAAACAAAATCTTGATCTCTTGTCCTCCAGATACCTCAGGAGCTGCCTGACTCAGTGCAACCTCAGGAATTGTTTGGTACAACAGGGTAAATCTCCTGTGCTCCAGGATTAAGGAAACCTTGGGAACGCCCACCCTAGTGGAACTCTGCCTTCAGGGCATGGACTCAGGACGGAATCAAAGGTGTTTGCCAACTCCTAACCATGTCCCAGTATAGTTATTTCAATTGCCTCTCACAGGAAACCTCCACTCAGAGCAGCTGCAGAGACTCGGCAGAAACACAGGGCAGAGACTGAGACCATTTGAGAGCCACATCTCTGCAGGGCACAGACGGGTCACAGAGCCCAAGGAGGGTGTGAACTTGGTCACCCAGGAGGCATCTCAAGAGCAAGAGCTGTAAAATTGCCTCTCCCCCTCATTCTGGATTGCCCCAGCCTTCACCTTAGCTGTGTGTGGTGTCTCAAGATTCTTTTTCTTTTTATCTGCCACAGTGATGTTGATAAGCTCTATCATTAGTGGGCCACCCTTTAAACACACAATACAGTGGGGACAGGCTTCTCTCAGCCCTCAGTTTCATCAGAAAGAAGCCCAGGGTGAGACCCCTGGAGCTCCTAACAGAGTCCTAAGTGCCCTTTCTGCCAGGAAAAGTCCTACAGCGATGGCAGAGGACTAACCTGTTAACACCGGCATCTCTAGGACAGGCCATGCACCACCTGCAAGTGCCCTCCATATTTTCTGACTTGCATTATTTTCCAGGACCCCAAGCCCTTCTGAGACCCAGTAGGAATGGGCAGGAATCACAAGTTTGATGGGACATGGGTGAGGCAGGCAAGGCTGTCTGGTGTTAGCGTTTGCAACTGCAAATATTGAAACCCCCCAACATCTGGTTCAGAGCCCAGCAATGTGGATCTCTGCCTACATGACTTGATTTTGTGGTGTTGTGTTGTGGTTCAACTCCAGATCTCCTGAGCGGATCTGGTAACTGTGCCCACTCCATGAGGGGGACCTCAGATGGACATCCCAAAAGTGCCTCTGAGATAACCTGGGGCTACGTCATCCACTCACACAGTCTAAATCTTAGCTCTGCACAGGACCATCCACAGGAGTCACACCATGTGCCCAAGAGTGTCCTCCAAACACTTCTCGAACTCTATCACCCTCTGGGTGAAAAACCTCTTTCTAATATCCATAGTAAACCTCCCCTGACATAACTTCAGTGCTGAGCTCCTCTCCAGAGGGCACATCTGCTTTGTGGCACCGAGGTGTCAGCTCAGAATCCCAGCCTTCATGGGACTTGCAACATTAGAAACTCATAAAGCCAAATGCAGCAGCTGCAAAATCAGCATTAACGTGTTTCAGTTTGATTTTGATTTCTAAAGGGCTGATGGCAAAGGAAAGCTCTGGAGCCTCTCTGCAGAGCTGAGCTCTAATTCCTCTAGAAGAGTGCATCCCCATGAGTTCAGAGCACGGCTTGCTCTCTTTAATCCTCACACTATTGACTGGAGGAACAACAAACCTCCTTGGAAGCCTTAATTGGAGCAAGTGGCGTCTGACGATTTGTGTTTAAACTGTAAAAGAAGACTCCTCCCTGGTGGGAGAGGTTCAGCAATCAAAATGAGGAGGAAAAAAACAAACCTTTGCTGCACACAGCTTGGCTGTGCAGTGGATAACCCAGTGGAGAGAAGCCCTGGGAGCTGCTGGGATATTTGGACAAGGTGACCTCGCACCGAGCACATTAGCTGTGTTATCGGCCTATAAACTGTCTCACTGCTTTACATATCTGTATGGCCCACATATTGAAGGGGAAGATTAGCTTGATTATCAATGGGGGAATGAGCCAAACAATTACTTTCATTATTGAATATCCAATTAATTATTCAGGAGGCAAATCAATTATTCATATCTCATTTAAACTGGGTGGGGGGAGAAGCCTTGCCACTTGACAGAGCTGTTCACAGCCTCTCTGGATACAGCAACAATTCAGCTGCAACAGGGAGGAATTGTGCTGGGAGCAAAAGCCATCCCCAAAATCGGTTCCCTGGGCTATATGGATAGCCATCCATACACATTTGGTGGCCAAAGCCAATTCTAGAGAACTGTGACAGTTTGGAGTTCCCTGCAGGGTCATTTCAACCATGATTAACACTACCTTTTCAATGTAATACAAAGCCCCTTCCAGGTCAGCACCAACACGATTTCAAAAGCCCATGGGAGTTGAACATGTGCCATGGGATCACTGAGACCTCAAGGTCTTATGTGCATTGGGTCTTATGTGGAAGAAAGAAAAAAAGCTCTCATCCAGATAACAAGAGGAAATAGCCTAAAGAAGAGCAGACTCTTAACTGTTTTTCTAAACCTGGTGTCACCATACAGACATTTTACCAACAAAATATCTGTATATTTCTTCCTTCATATAAATAATGGAAATTTAAAAATTTAAAAAAAAAAAAAGTTTACCCACTCTCTTGTTGCTTTCGCACTGCTTTTTTTGGAGGCAGGAATGGGGATATCACACTCACAGACAGCATCAGCCACAGTCTAATCTGCATCCAGACAGCATCATCCCAGTGCTGCAGTGCCCAGTACAACCACATGCCCTTTGCCACGGCCACACTTGTTCCCACCCAAAGCATCAGACCAATGGACCCAGAGCTCTGATACCACTGCTGAGCAGAGGGTAAGTAAGAGAAAAACAGGAGACTGAGACAAGGCAAGGAAAGAAATGCAGCCATGGAGAGAGCTGATCCCGAAATATAACGAGAGTGCAAATGATATGGAAAGGCCAAGGTCTGAAAACTCTGCTTTTCCGTAAAACTACCCACACAGGCAGTGACAGCTGGATGCAACTGTTTGGAAAGCAGGGAAACAGAAGGAATGACAACTCATGTGTGGGTCTGTGTGTGTGTGTTTTCAAGACAAATGGGTCCCTGGGTCATTCGGTTTCTGGGAACACTCCTTTCCTCCATTCTCTCTCACGCAGTCACTTGTCCTCACTGTGGCCAAGCCCAGCCCTCCAGTAATCTCAGTTTCATTTCTTTTTATTTCTTTGCACAAGCAGAAGTGAGTGATACCATACTGGAAACAAATTGTCAATTACTGAACAATCAAGCCCTCCATTTGTTTGTTAGATTGACTCACAAATAGCCCAATTAATTATAACAGCACTAATTATTAAGATACACTGGTAGATCATCTCCTGTTTCGGAGAAAGGGAGAAAGTCTTTCCTTCTGCTTTTGCTGTCACAGTTGCAGCCTTACCCAATAGGGCGATTTATCTCTGTCAAGCCAGTAAAATGATAATGCCAATTAAATCACACAAGTAATTGCTGTTGGGGTCCCCATGGATTTCTCCCAGCAGAATCAGGTGGAATATGAATGCAGGCTGGCTGGGGAGGGCTGGATCCTGCACAGGGAGGACTGTGATGCCCTCCACCTGCACTAGTCTCTGTCCCCTTCTAATCATTATGGTAGGGACCCCAGGCAAAGCTCTCTCAGGGTCCTTGGCAGCCCCAACAGAGCACTTTTATATCAGAAGTAGGTGGAGTTACTGAGTCTCACATAGGAATGCCACTGAGGACTCATGGTATGAAGAAGTAAAAGGCTGTTTCTTTTTGTTCTCTTCAGATTCAGCTGGTTTGCATCTTCTCACGGCTTTTTCTCCAGCATCTCTTACTCCTGGCCTGCTTGGACCAGAAATGCAGCTGAATCTCTGGGCAGAGCTGGTGTTACAGTCCTGCTTGTGCATACATGCCATAAAAAATAAAGACGTGTGTACAACACACACAAACATGCAGTGTGGCCCAGAGAGGCTGAAAGGATCACATTCACAGATAACAGTGATTATGATTGATACAGCTGCAGCAAAAAGGAGAGGGTGTGCCCCCACCCCCTGTCCTGTGCTTTCTGCTTATTGTAATGAATCGATGTCTTTGCAGTTGGGCAAACCCCACCTAAAAAGAACAGTGTGATTTAACCCAATCTTCCCTCTCATTCAATTAAACCCCGTGAAAGCAGGCATGTAACCTTGTTAATATCACGTTTATTAGAGGAAAGGGGGACAGAAAATTAAGATATACTTCATGTTGTTGCTAATTAGAAAAATTGAGACTTTGCATCTGTGCAAGGCAGAGCAACATGTGGCATTAACAGATGTGAACTCATTACACAGCTGCATCGGAGGAAATTGTGCCACCACAGCAACAAAAATCTCAAAATCAGATTTCTCCCAGTGCCTCAGCTTCCCTTTGCTTTCTCCTTCCTTCCCCTAGAAAAGTTTGCACTGGGGTTGTTGGGGTTTTTTTATTGCTTTCTCTTGGGGAGCAGAGAGGAAGGGGGGCTGTTCTGTTTGCAAATATACACTGAACCCCCCAGGGAAGCTCAGAGCAGAAACAAACCCGGCTACAGCAAGACAGCACAATCACTGACTCCTGCTAAAACACAGCCAAAGGTGCTACAAGGCTGGAACAAAATTTATCCTGCCTTTCCCTGGCTATGGTGTTTTCCACAGGGGACCAAGCAGGGAGGGTTTCTGGCAGCCTCTTCCCCAGGGCTTTCCAGACACAGCTTCTCTGCAAAGCGGAGGGAAGTGGGAGTAATACCTTAAATGAGGTGTCACCGATAAAGTGCTTCAAATCGTGCCCTTCATCCCCCTGGGAGCTGTCTAACATCACCAGACCACTTGTCATCAACAGTAAAGAGCAGCCAAATAGCATGAAAATAGGTCACTTTTTTATCATTTCCGCTGTAGTTCTGCTTAACTTCTTGTCTCAGATAGTGGAAGTCAGTCCCTGGAGGTTGGTTTGGAGCCTCTGGGAAGAAGAAGTCAGATTTGGGATTCCTCCCTTGCAGAGCTACCAAGTGCTGATTTGCTCCCTGGCACAGCTGAGAGCAGCCCTGCAAAGCAGCTGTGTAAAAATGCACCAACTTTGCTGAGGCTTGTTTCATTTGTGCCTTATTCAGCTCTGGAGAGGCTCAGCTGTATTTCTGGCAGTCAAAAACATCACGGTGTTATCAAGAGGCATCACTGTAGCAGGCTAATGGGTTTGGGGAGGCACAGGCAGGGTGTTGGGGGAAGAGAGCTGGAACCCCCTGCCCAAATAGCTGAGCACTGGAGAGAAAAAAATAATAAAATAATAAAGCCTGGAAAATGAGCCCCAAAGACAATTTTTCCCTGAGAAGATTTTGCAGGGACAAAGTGGAAGTGGGTATTTTTTCAGAAATGCAACCTCTTTTCCTCCTTCCCTTTCATGCCCAGAGATTTCTACTGACTTGTTACATCAAACACCTGCTCCCAGCACTGCTCCGAACCGCCTCGGAGCAGGATGAAGTACCAGAGCTACACTTTGGACAGCACATAGAAAGGGAGATCCAGCTCTCCTCCAGGTCATAAGCACAACAACCTTGGACATTTTGCTAAATTAACTCTTCAATTGAAGAGCTTGCTGAAAAAAAATCTCCAGTGAATGGAGTTGGTGTTCCAGTGTGATTTACCTGCTGCCTCCCTTAGGACAAAAAACACTGGGGAGGGGAACAAAAATAAAAACCAAAACTTTATTTTTAACAAAAAGTCTGGTTGGTGAGCATGCTGTGGACTGTCTGGCAAAGTTCTTCCCTGCATTAGTTCAGGCAAAGAGCTGGCTAGCACAGATTTTACACCAGCTGCTCTGAGCAGCCCCTGCTAGCAGTGCTCCTCGCTTGCACCATTTCACGGAGAGCCCTTTATCATCCCTTTGTCCCAGGCAAACATTCCACGTGCAGCACAGAAACCCGTCACCCCACACACTGCTGAGGCCCTCGGTCCCTTTGTGCAGGCTGTTTCATTTCATAGACTCAAGGGTCACTTTTATTGTGGTCTCTGCTAAATGAAATCACAAAAGCAATTTAAAATCGCTTAAGCAAATCATGAAAGATGCAATATGAGGAAAGGGCTGTGAATAATGGTTAGCCTAAAGCATTGCAACAAAAGGAGTGAGGGTGCTTCCGTCAGGTCCTTTCTCTTGGTCTGTATCCTTCATACTGAATTCCTCATCTTCTGCCTCAGATTTTGGGCAGGAACTCATCAAAGGAGAAAGCCACTATCAAATTTCTAACATTACCTGCTATTCTTCATGGAAAATGATCTGCAGGACGTAGAAAGAGCTGCAACTGAGTATGGCATTTCAGATATGCAGTAGCCAGAAAATAATAACAAAAACAGAGGATAGCATTTTTATCCTGGAAATTATTTTTCTAGGAGAAAAGAAATGTCACTGTGCCCTGTGAACTTCATCCTTATCTGACCATCTAACATTCAGTAGAAGCCTCTGGCTGCCTCTAGTCTTTGTCCTGGTAGGTAATGGTCCAATATAGAACACAGTTAGAGGTGACTAAAATGTCTGTGAGATAAATTTTCTAGCAACTGTGCTGCCCATTCCGTCATCAGGGATATGCTTCATACAATATTTTTGTTGCCTCGTGGATGAGTTCCCTGCAGCTCTGAAAAGGTCTGTTTGTCTTTCATCAGCCCTTTCAGTTGTATAGCACTGGCTCCCATCCTGCCTTATCCCACAGGCAGAGTAAGCATGTTTTCTCAGATGTTCCCTGGTGTCCTGGATCCTGTAAGACCAGAATTACCAGTGCTCAGTACCCAGGTAGGGGTGAGAATCACAGAATTCATATTAATGCAGTACTGGCTCTGAGCAAAGGGCAAACGTTCACTCCAACAGATTCACTACAACCCAAGATAAAAGATAGCTGGGTTCACTCACAAGCCAAAGTGGTGGCTGAGGGCTCATCTGGACCAGGTACCAGTGTTAGAACTAATTCCTATCCATATTTTCTTGATCTAGGTTTTCTCAAGCAGCTACAAGTCAGCAGCATTCAAAGACTTCACAAAAACAGCAGTCAGTTTTGGTGCCTCAGTTTCTGGTTGGGAAAGGGGAGAGGAGAAAATGACAGGGATTGATCCAGTGTGAGTCTCAGAAACTGCACTCAGCACCATGAGAGGCTCTGGAAAAGCTTGCACTTTTGCTCTGGTGATGCTCAACTTTAAGGAGAAGGAAGGCACAGCCAAGTTTCCCTCCTATGGCCAACACCTCTCAGCTCCCAGCACTGAGATTTCCAGTTGGACCTATTGGACCGTATTCAAAACTGGACTAAGTTGCTGCAACAGATCCTCATCTATAAAATGTGACCTAGGTGGAATCTACAAATCTGAAAAGGCACAAGTGCTGCAGATGGTGGGACAGATGTGCCCTTATTTTTTGCCAAGGATCACTTTGGATCCCAACACCATCTTTTTGGGTGGCCATGCTCCGCCAGTCACAAAAAGGACTCTACAGAGCCACAGCCTACAAGCCTGAAGAGCCCCAAGGGCTGGAGAGGGTTTGGTGCTATGGAAAGAACAGGTGAATTCCCACTCTATCTGTTCATGAGATTCCAATCCTGCTACACCACCCTAAGGATCCACAGAGTGTCTGGACAGGTCAGTAGGAAGGCAGCAGAGAAGATGGCCCAAAAAAGACCTTTCCATTTCTTCCCTCAAGAAGTGTCTCAATAAATGCTTTCAGCATGCACCCCTTCAGGGGGGAAAAAAAAGTAAAAAAGAAAGAAAAGAAAAAAAAAGGAGAAAAAAAGAAAAAGCCCTTCTAAGTTTATGCATCTTAATAACATTTTCCACGTTTTCAATTAGCTCAAATAATCTTGCTATTAATAATCCACCTTTAGCTGCGAGCACACGTGCACCTGTGTGTGCAAGGAGGCAAGCCATCTCTGACGGAGGGAGAGCGTCAATGAGAAATGAACTGCCTGAAATTAACTTTAAGCGTCCAAGTGATTAAACCATTGTGCTGTGATTGTGTACGAAACTCCCTTTCTTCGGCAATTAAGGCTGTATTGATCAGATAGCACGAGGAAAGGGGCCGGCAAAGCAATGCTCATTCAGGCTGCCATAATTAAGAGTGATCATCTATTGTTGTGGAGCGAACGGCACAGCCCCATCAGGCTCTTCCCTCTCGCCTCCCTCTCCCCTCGCTCTCCCACGTGGATTGAGCATCTGCTTGGAGTCAGATTTGGAGCAGGAGCTGGCTGAAGTTGCTCTGGAGCAGGTCAGCACGAAATCCCTATCTTTCCCCATCCTTTCAGCCTCAAGACAAGGAGCTTCTGCTCCATTTACTAGCAGGAAGCGGGGAGGGATGGGGAAAAGAAGGGAGCATGAGAGAAAACAGCCCATCACATCTGAAGGCAAGTTTTGGGCTGACCATGGGGCAACCACAGTTCACCAGGACTGTGGGGGAAAGGCACCTCTGCGTTGGTGTGGGTCATTCCAGCAAGAATGAACACCTAGCAGAAGAAATCCTCCTTCTCCCCAAATTAGTATTGTTTTGTTTTGTTTAGGGTTCTCCCTCCCCAAATGTTCTCAAACTAATCTTCTGCCCTTAGATACAGCCTGAAGTTGGCTCTTTGTTTATATCTTGCCTACTGAAATTGTTTCTTACAACTTCTGCTGAACCCTTGCTAACTTGCAGTGTGACCAAATCCTTTCTTTGCCTTTCTTTGCTTTCATGCTCCAGCCTGGGAAAATTGGCATGGAATAACAGCATTTAAAATATCAGCTGACATGCTGTAAGTTCATCATTTCTGTGACAGCAGTCCTTGGGCATTTAAACTCTTGTGGTAAAGGATATTTCCTTTCTTAATTATTCTAGTTCCCAGAATATCATTTCTCAGTGCATGGATGATACTTACTGTGAGCCTCAGTAAAATAATACAAGTCAGTCAAAGTATGTTACTGTGGGCTTGGGGGAGGATTTGGGTCATTTCCTCATGAAAACTACAGAATGCAGCACCTGAAAACACAATTTCCCCAGAAAACAAGGACATGTGGCACTGAGCCACAACACTCCAGAAATGATGCAGTGATTTATTATTCATCAAAAAGACCTTGCAAAACCTGATGCTGGCATCTAAAACTGTGGTAATCACTGATATTTTTCTTCACCTATGTGGATTGCCATCAAACTTAAAACAAAGAGAAAAGATTTGCATATGTGGGTGACATTTCATGCCGCACAAACCAAACCAAAGTAGCTTAAGACACCTAAGAGTGTCTTCCCAGTTGTTGTGTGGAACCCATGATTGCCACTTTCTCATTTCCTGTACCTATCCCACTCATCAAGGGCTGTCAAATGAGTGTCACATTCATGTGGCATCTTCCTTTAATAAAACTAAAACAAGGATGTAGTCCTATACTCTCAGCCTAGTCAGCCTCTATTAACTTTAAATACATCTCACTACTTTATTCACAGTTCTTCCTTTAGTAGATGAGAAGTGGCCTTGCCATTGTTTTTCAAGTTATCTCAGCCCTGGCCCTCATGAAGATCATTGTTCATCTCTGTCAGCCCACGTCCCCTGCTGAACACAGATCTCTTTTCTGCCTTTGAGTGAGGAGCATTTACATTTCCTCCCGGACAGAATCCATGCCCATGATATCCAGTGTGTCCAGGTGCTGCCAGTCTGAATCCTGGCACTGTGCAATTTCATTAGGCACTGCCCTAGGCCAATCCTGCGTCCTTGCAGGACTGAGTGGTCCAAGCTGCTGCAGGACGAGAGACAGAGATCTCTGGTTTGCTTCCTCTCTCACCAGCTCAGTGTTACTCAACAGCTGTTGCCCAGGCAGAGTAAAGAGTTAAGCATGAAGACCTGGAAGAGGCAGTGCTGTCCTGACACAGTGCTGCCCTTTTGCCTCTTCTTCACACATACACACTGCTCACATAGCCTGCATTCCTCCCCAGTTAACACCATTAAGTTTTGACCTGAACTGGAGATAGAGCTAAATATGTGTGCACCTGTCCTCTTAGAGTGACCTGCTGTTATCATTTTCCATCCCACAGTTTTGATTGATGGATATTATATGCAGAGTGACCCTCAGGATTTTTTTTTTCCCACTTCTTTTTGTTAGACTTTACTAAAGCAACCTGCAAATTAATTTAATATCCTCTTTTGGTTGGGAGCTATGAAACGAGGGCTCGAGGCTGATGATGCGTAAACCATTTGTGGCATGTATTTAATCTCTGGACAATGGATAGAGATGTTAGTGCATGCTACACTAAGTTCTATTTACGCTGGCTATTAAGTGCAGTCAAGCTGAAGGCAATCGGAGCACATTACAGGGCCTAATGGGAGAGGATGCTACACAACAGTACATTAAAGACTGAAAATGAATTAAGAAGGAAGCATGGTAGAGAAAGCAGACAAGGAAAGGGTTCTGTATACAGATAACTCTTATTGACAGCACAAATATTCATGTACTCTGAGTTCCCAAATCCAATTTTGGTATTGGATACCACTCTAGAGGGAATGTTTTGAACTCCATTTTCATGCAGATGCAAAATGACTCGCAGTCAGACTGCCCCCTCCCACCTCCATCTCAGTGTCTTGCATAACCTGATGCTGGGAAATGTGTCCCTGTTAGCTGCCTTGCAAACTTGTCAGATGCCTCTTCGCCACCTAAATCAGGCCAAACTTTCTCAGCCTGCTCCCTGAAATTCATCTGCCCCAGGAATGATGAGTGTGCCTTGCTGCACTCCCAGTCCTGCTCAGTCTCCTTGGCACTTCTTGCACTGGCTGTCACTAAGAAAGTTCAAGCCCTCTGGGAAAGACGGGAGAAAAATGCACAATGGGAGAAACCTGAGTTGTGAATGCTGTATCTTTGCTTCTGACTATTTTCCCTTGTTATCTGGATGGGAAGAACTTAGAGATGACAAAATAATGCCCTGCTTTCTTTTCAAAACCAAGCTCCAGAACCCAAGAGTGACATTGTTTTACTCCATCTCACACACGCAGTTTTATGAGTTTACTTTTATACACAAAAAACTCTTGTTTGTGAAGACACTGACTTGACGTGACTTCCTGAGTGGTTTCACTTTCACTGTTGAAAGTCCAGTTTATAATTAAAACCTTACATCTAAGGAAAGGAGAAGCAGCAATCAACCTACTGAAGTCACATGTTCCCACTGGTCAACTCTGCTTGATATTTCACCAAGGCTTTTCCAAGATCCAGCTCTGACTGTCCGAAGTCCTGGGGGGTGAGATTGATACCAGAAGCTCAGACTGCAGACAACTGACCCACTCTCTGCTCCCCCAGTGGAGGGAAATAAACTGTGCCCTGAAAGCATCTACATACTGTACTTTTTACATTCATTTTTGGACAGTATTATTTTGACTCAAGGCTTCCCTGTCTGTCCTGCCAAGAACTTCACCTACTGTCAGTGGCTGCCCACCAACACCTGGTCAGAAAAATCTCACCCCTGGGTCCTGAGGATGAAGCCAAGGAGTGTGTCCTCTCTTCCCTTGCAACTCTTAATGACCAATCTTGTTTCTAAGATGACAGGCTCCTTGCAGAGGCTTCTCCACCCACTTGATGCCAACAGAAAATGTCTTTCAAGAATTAGAAAAACAAACCTTATTTACACTCATCAAATGCACAAGAGTGGATGCAGAGCCTGCAAGGAGCCAGGTGCCCTCTGACATCCCCACAGCCCGGGATTACACTGGGATAAGACACCCTGGGATGTTTGTAGAAGGCAGATGCTACACAACTACCACGGGCTGTACTGTCAATGATGATTTTAGCACAGCCTCCTGCCCCATTCCTGTAACCACAACCCAGCACACTCAGTACACAGCTCACAACTATGGTCTTCCAGCAAAGCCCCAAGTTACACAGTGTGATGACCCAAATCACAAACCCAAAATATGTTCAGGGCCGTCCTCTCCCTCTTTGGGTGTTGAATATGTTGCTGAGATGATGTGAGCTGCAGAATAGTTCGAAAAGGACCTGGTATGAAGCCAATTTGAGATTGTACCTATTTGTAAAAGCATCTTGAGAGGATGAAGAGTAAAGGAGAGAAGTGAGCAAGTGTTTTATTCTTACTATCACTATAAACCCAGCCACAGCTTTCTTTTTCATGTTCTTTTTGAGAGGTTCCCTGACCCACCAAAAGACTACATCAGAACAAGAAAGAACAAGTAGGGGAGGAAATTTTCTCAGAGCTCTTACAAAACTCAAAACCTGTGTCCGAAAGAGTAGGATTGGATGGACATCATGCTGGGGAAAACTTTGAGCCCTGGAGGAATAGCGAGTGCAGCAGTGAGTCGGGAAGTGAAGCAGTGTCACACACAATCAGCAAGAAACATTTGTTAAAGACCCAGAGTTGCTCTTCTCCTGGGATTTACAGAAACAGCCCTGTGACCAAAGAAGAAGGTGCCCCTTCCTCCAGGGCACCCCACACTGCCCGCTGGTAAACCAGGAACGTTGCTGAGGCCACTCGTGTGGACCTATGAGTAATGCAGGGCTGGCAGTACTTTGCACTTTGCCTTCTCACTGAGAGTTATACAGCTTAACAAGTTCTCCACAGTTCAGTGAGCATTTAAAAGGTTCAAAGTTTCTTGTTGTTTATAAGAAGAATGTCTGTGGTTTATCAGCGCTGTGATAAAGCTGCTGAAAATAATAATCATAATCAGTGGATGCAGCCCCAGAGAAACGTCACAGTCCAAGGCAGCCCCTTCCCAGCCCAGGTACAGCCATCATCTGCAGATAATTAAACTCTCTATGAAAGCCAAGTCCACACATGAGCGCCCATTGGGCAGTGCCATAACCCTTTGTTAGGGGTTAAAAATGTCTTAGCGACAAGGCAGCACGAAGGACTTTGAAAATAGCCCTGTGAATGCTTGCTTGCTGCAGTCCAGCCTCATCTGGAAGGCCTCACCTCCATCACCTTGGTTAATACACCTCTCTGGGCACTCTGTACGTCCTCAGATGGTTTTAAACCACTTGTTTGTGCTATCTCATGTGGGATTACCTGAGGAAAGGGGGCAGAGTCTCCTAGACCCATTATTGACATTGCATTTGAATGTATTGCCCTAAAAGGAAAAACAAGGGGTTTTTTGTTGTTTTTTTTTTTTTTTATCTACATTTTTTTAAAACTATTACTATCCATTGGCACATTCCAGGGGATATGCCATTGCTCACACAAACATTGGAACACACCCTCTTCATGCAAGTAACCAGAGAAATCTGTGGTGTGTGGAAGGAGGGAGCAGACCAAGCAAACTGTCAAGGACAGTAAAACCTTCCATTGAAGACGTAGATGAAAGACAGAGAAGGGTGGGAAGGCAATGGATTAAGCAAAGCACAGGAATGCAGTCCTTGTCCAGCTGCTGTTGCTGATGAGCAGAACAGGCCCCTGTGATGTGAAGTGAAAGAACCACAAAAATGATCATGTAGGATTAATTTAAGATAGCAAACAACTGAAGGTCTGCAATCCCTGATTTTCCACATCACAGGCTCACAAGTCTGTTGCCCAGGATTTATGCACTGGGGTAGGTGGCAAAAGTGGAAAATCCACAATTCCTGTGCAAGTTACAGAATACTTCTCCTTTCACAGAGAATCCATCTCTTTATTTTGTCCTGATGACTTTGTGATGCTTGTGTAGATGATAGATACTGAGTATTCCCCAGACAACCTTGGAAAGCAGAGTAAATAGAGGTGCTGTGGGTAGGAAAAGCATATTGTCCTGATCCTGAAGGCTGATAGGAGAGCATGGGTAAGCACAAGAACAGCAGGGCCAGGCAGAGAGGTCAGAGCCTGGGTTTTGTAGAGAAAAAACACTGGTTCAACAAGATTGCTGGAGAAGTATGGGATGATTCTCCATGAGCTGGTTTATCAGGAGTTATGCATTTATTTAGATGACTTAAAATCATTTTAAAAATCCATGCAAGGTTTTTGGATTCTGAGACATCACTGGCAGGGCAACAAGAGAATAAGGCTTTAAAATACTGACTTAAACAGGAAATTGTGCAGCTCTCCACTGAAAATCTCTTCCCCACCTCATTTTCCGCATTCTTTTGCACTCTTCATCATCCTGGAAATTGAGTTTTTAGGCTTTCCCAAAATGGCCAGAGCAGATAGTCTTGGCAAATCCAGCTCTCAAGGAGAAAGGCAGATGAGGGGTCTGTAGCCCCATCCTATCCCTTCCTGCCACAGCTGACACCTTGTAGCTTGTGATGAGCCTTGCTGCTGGAACGTGGCTATTTTTACTGTTCTAGTTCCCCTAAGGAGTTTCTAAGTAACAGCCCTTGCCTTGTAGCCTGTAGGTCAAGCAATTACCTCAGTTATATCCATCTACCAAACTGTAGCTTTCTCTTTTTATGTTTTTAATATAATCTTCAATCAAAAGGGATTGAAATAATTATACCTCAGTATTTTAATTTCCTAAAAGTTTTTGGGAAAGCATGTTAAAATAATCCTTTATATACCCCTAGTGTCTTGTCCTCCTCAGTATTGTTTCCTCAGAGTTCCTGTTTTCTTTTTCTCTTTTCCCTATAGAAAACTTTATTCTGTAATTTTTATTTCAAAAGGTATAAAAATCTCGGACTATCCATCTCAGCTCTCCAACAGTTCTCAGAAGTCCATAACACTGTCATCTTCTCCAAGGATCACTTTTATATGTTTTTTTCTAGCTTTGTCATTAAACCAGTAAAATGAGGAGCTGGTCGATTGTTAACCCACTTTCCACAATTTCCTTTTATATTTTATAACAACTTTGATATTGCAAAAAATAGCCCACTGCCTCTCTCCTTTCCTTACCACTGTATTTCATTAACCAGCAATGCACGTTCTGAGCTGCAATATTCAGAGAATCAATAACCAAAAACTTTCCCTCACCTCTCTGTGCCTCACTGAACATCAGACCATAACACCCCTTGGAAAATACATATTAGTGATGCTACAAGGTCTGTTGTTACCAAACTCGATTCATTTCAGCCCCTTCCGTGCAGGACCAATAAACACATGTTCTTTTCACCTACAAATCCCCGTCAGCCTCTGCAATTAATACCTAATTAACAAACAAAACCAGAGATGCCAGGCGGAACAGCTCAAACTCATTCACAGCTCACAAAAGAGAGTAATTAACTCCTGCCAGCTAAGGACAGTAAGAAAAATATTTTGTTATTGAATAAAGCAGCGTTGCCAAGATTGGATGTGTTTAAAAAAATAAAATAAACCAGCTCCAGCTCAACTGCAAGATGTGGGCTCTGAGTCAGGAATTGCTCAGAGAAAACCAGGGACTGGACCAGAGGGTGATTATAATTCCCTTCTGGCAATCAGACCCATAAATCCACTGTTCTTCCAATAGTTTTTAAAACAGATCATTTATGTCTTTTCATGTAAGCCATTTTCATGTATGCGATTTCTCCCACAAGAGATAACGCACTGAGCGAGCTCAAAACTGCACAAATTGGCTTTCCACAGCAAACATCACATTTGTACATGGCCTACAAGTTAACAACAGCATCAGCAGAGGGGAAGAAGTTATGTTTGCTGTCCCCAACTTGAGTGAAGACGTGGTTGAGCTCCAGCTGAGGTTAACTCATGGGTTTTGGCTGCCAGAGACTGGAGTTTGGTGCATGTGTGTGTCCTTGCAGGGCAAATTAATGCCCAGAGAAGGTGGCTGTGGCAGGCTGTCTCTGCATTAGGACAGCGTGTCCTCCTACTCCTTCTGCATCCTTCTGAGGGGTGGGCAGTGGGGAAGTGTCCACATCCATCTCACTGCCTCTCTTTGTCCCATTTTCTCTGACTCTGAAATGCTTTTTCTCATGGATCTACCTGGCCTCAGAGCTTTCAGTTTGCTTCTCCTCTCCTTCCAAACCCTATGACCGCAGCATAACTCTGTGTTTGTACATGTAGGCATAAAGAGCATCACCCCTGGGTCAGACTCAGCAAGGCAGGGATGGATCCCTTCCAGTGAGAGTGCTGCAACTGGGCAAAGAGCAGGGTTAATCTCTCTTGCTCTCCAGATAAAAATGACACATTAATGATATTTAAGGTTAAGAACTTCCTCTGTGTCTATAGCTGCACACTTGTTAGGCAAGGAACATCATGCTCACTAATAAAAGTGAAATTCCTTGCATCATCCCTGGAAGTGCGTAAGGCCAGGTGGGATGAGATATTGAGCAGCCTGGTCTAGTACAAGGTGTCCCTGCCCATGTGGTGGGGTTGGAACTAGGTGATCTGTAAGGTCCCTTCCAACACAAATTATTCTGTGAGTTTATGATTCTAGGATAATAAAAAGAATCTCCTTTGATCTCAAGTCTGAGTCTTCTTTAAGTGTGTTATATTTCTGTTGGTGCCAGGGCTCAGCACAGGTTCCCCAGCCCCTCCATCAGCTGCCCTTCCCCGAACATCATGACAGATTAAACTCTGTTGCTGTTAGGTTGTTTCCCACCAACGACCCTGGTACTCTGCCTGGGGTCTTTTAACTCCCAGGTGTCTGATCAGCAAGTGAAGATGTGTCAGGAGAGGAGCAGATGCCAGTGGAGCAGCAGCAGATGTCCCATCCATCCCGCCCTGTATGGTGACAGGCAGTGCTCACCTGCCCGGCACTTGGGTTTATTTTCGGGCACTGTGATGCAATGCTGGACTTTGCCAAGCCCTGCACACCAAAGCCAGTCACATTCCCACTGCAGCAGATGCACACACAGTTCCCAGGTCCTGCACGGGCTAGCCAGTAAATCAGGGCTGTAAAAGTATTTCTGGCCCTCTGCCCACTATGTGTACCTCTTAATCCCTAATTCCAATTGTGTAAACAAGGCATGACATAACGGGTGGGCCATGGAAATATGCTCTATAAAGTTGATTACCACACTTCATCCTATTAGAACAGCAGTCACTGTAAAACTCTAGATAAGGCTAAAGCAATTTATTTCTGTTTCTAAAGGAGATGGGCACATTTGGGTTTTCCAGGGCATGATCAAACTTGACAGGCAGACTCTAGAGCTACTTTGTAGCTCTTAGAACAGCTTATTTCAACCTGTACTGGCCAGGAATTTTTAAACCAGATATCCTAAAAGGTCAGATCGGCTGTGGCCTTTTCTCAAGTATGCAAAGAAGGGGGGCATAAAAAGCCTGGGTTTGCCTGGGTTTGCTCTTCAGCCAGACATCTTCCCAGCTCCTGCTCTCTCCTGAGTGCAGAGGCACCCCTCAGTGCTTTTGGAGGAGGTCAGGAGCTCTAGGCAGAAGGGAAGGAAGAGCTGTAGCCGTGTCCCCAGGGAGACAAATTGACTGTCACAGGAAGATTTTGTCCTGGGGTGACAGGAGGCAGCTGTGCTCCCCTTGACCATCCACCATCCTCCAAGAGCATCATCCAGCTCACAGCTCGTACCTGCAGCATCTGGGTCAGGTCTGAAACTACCTGCTGAGTCACCCACAGCACCTGTGACCAAGCTGGGACGGGGTCCCATCCCTGTGCACAGTCTTCTTAGTTGCCTGGTGCTGAAGGGTAAGGGCTCAAGTCCACACTTTCCTACAGTCTCACAACACACACAGAGGGCTTACCTTGTGGCTATCTCCCATCCAAGATCCTTCAGCGGGGTTAAACATTTTCATAAAAATATCTGGGGCATGAAACAGATCCCCCAGTCTCCAAATCTGAGTCAAAACCTGCTGTACCTGCAGGCGGAAAACCCTCTCCCTGGAGGAAGCATCCCTCACCCTCTGTCTCCTCTAATTCCCATGACACTGCAGCTCTGAGGGGAACCAAACACCCACCACAGTCCTCAGTTCCAGAGGAATTGTGCTTGTGGACAGGCAGAAGCCAGAGCTGTTGAACCTGGGGTTTCTTTCCCTGCTTCACGGACTGAGGCCGCAATTCTCCAAAAGCACATGAAAACTTGAATCTGCCCCAGGTTTGCAGCAAAAAGGAAACCTTTGCAGTTCCAGATTTCACTTACAACTCAGCTACTGTGATCGAAGGCATTAAAAATTGATATCATTAACACAAATCAAGGGTATAACGTAGATCAACTTGTGCATGAGTTCAAAAGCTCTTTTAAAAGGCATAAGAGCCAAGGAATTTTTCCATTATCTCAAAAAGAGCTTGATAAAGTCTTTTGCTTGTAGAATTAAGCCTGTAGCAGCTGGTAGGGTTACTGAACCAGCTACAGCAGCGTTGTACTGTGTTATAAAGACATTTCTCTTGCCAGAGAAGAAACGATAACATGCATTCATATAGGCATTTTTTAACCTGATTCTTTAGGCGCCCCCCCATCTCCCACCCTCTCCCTCTGTCACCTCTTGAAAAGGTTTTTCAGACTGGAACTGTACTTGAATTTAGTCTAATTGGAAGGAAATGTGAGACCCAAATCTTGGTTCTCATTGGCATGGAGACACTTGCATACAATCACGGTATGCAAAGCAGCAGAAGTCTGAATTCATAATTGGACGTTCCAAAATGTAATTATGAAAGATGAAATGCTCCTTTCAATGAGAAGGCTGTAAATAGAATAATTAATTTTGTGTTTGCTTGAACAATTCTGTATTATGGACCTTACACTGGAACTGAAATTAATTAAGTGCACCAGGATTTATGGAGGAGGTGAAGAGAGAGGGAAAAAAAAGAATTAATCTGAAGTAAAAGATAGATGACTTTGTGAGTGTAATGATGCGTTAGTCTGGGGTATTCTTTAACAAATTTAGCAGGCATGTTCTGGGTACAAACAGCACTCACTGACAGAATTATCTCAACTAATGCAGCTGCTGGATTCTGAGCAAATTGAGATTGCAGATGAGTACTTTAGATTTAGAGCTATTAACCCTCTGTGTGCTGGGGACGTGTTTCCATTCCCTGGGCAGGAAGCTCGACCGTGTGTCCCGTGCCAAGGTCTCCAGGACACAGCTCTGCTGCAGCTCCCTGAGCTCCTGGGGGCACACAGGAACACACGTGTGGGCACAAACACAGAACACATGTGTGGGCACGCCCACAGGAACACACACAGGCACACAAATAGGAACATGTGTGCACACACAGGAACAAATGTGCACCCACAGGAACACATGTGTCTACACACAGAGGAACACACATGTGTACACACACAGGAAAACACATGTGCACACACAGAGGAGCACATGTGCACACACAGGAACACACATGTGCATATGCAGGAACACACAGGAACAAATGTGCACACACAGGAACACACGTGTGCTCACCAACCCCATGCTCAGGTCGGGCAGTTCTGGGGGCACAGCAGAACAGAGGCAGAGCATTCCCAGGGAAGGAAAAGTAACTGAGGAGAGCAGAGTTCAGGGTAACGTCCCTCAGTGGAGTCAGGGAAAGAAGGGATGGCAGCCACTGGCACTTGAGATATTTCAAGCAAACAAAGCCAAAGTGAGCGCTCAAAAGAGCACAAGTGAGCTTAGCTGTGTGGAGCTATTCCTGAGGTCATTTCACATGAAAATCCAGAGTTATCCCTTTTTTCTGCTGAGGTCAGGCTATAAAAACCCAGGTGTAAAAATCTCTTCCGATGCTTCATTCAGGAATAAAGTGTTTTCCAGCCCTGAATGAATGAGGGATTTCAGATTTACCAGCCTGGCAGAGACCCCTGAGACAGCCAGGGCAGTGAGCACTTCCAACATCCGGAGCAGTCACTCAGAAGACATTTCCAGTCCCATAAATATTATGCCTTACTGGTACAATTTTGAATAAAATAATGCAATTTGCTATAGATCCACGAATAATCAATGAGATACTTCCCCTGCTAAGAGTCACTCTGAAGTAGCACTTTCTGAAGGGTTGGCTGGGCCATGCAGTACCCTTGCACCGTGCAGGGACACTCTGGAGTTTAGCACGTTGTGTCTGTGGAGTGTCAGCTTTCCCTGCCCAAGACCCAGCTGCTGAGAGACACCCAGCAGCTGGAACCAGCCCCTGGGAGTTTTGTGAGATTCTGGGAAGCAACAAGTGAGGATGTGCTGGTGCGGCCCTGGAGCAGAGGGAGAAGAACAAGTTCTGAAGAGTGGCTCACTTATCTCTGCTTTATCATCTGCTCCTCCTCTGATGGGATTTCTTCACTAGGGAAAAACTTTCTCAAGGCTGGTTTTATTCCTCAGTGGGATTATGACAGGGTAGGACCTCCATGTGTTTCGTGGACATCTGCTCCCAGAGACTGATGGTCCAATTAAGCCCAAATTGTATTACACGTCTTTGAAGTTCAGCATGACAGACTTCTCCCAAGTCACTTCTCCTTGCAGAAAGGCCAGTGGAAAGATGTGCTTAGTGAAGTCCCTGGGATGGGAAAGGTGTGAAATCCATAGGTCTATAACCCTCAGGCATGACCTGAGTTGCTCACAGCCAGGGCAGGGTGTGAACCTGAAACATATCCCTGCTCTTGTCAGATCAGGTTGTTCTCAAGACTCAGTGTCACCTCCAGGCTGGAGGAGACACAGGGGTGATTGCTTTGTCCCAAAAACTGAAGCACCACAATTTGGGAATAAGGGCCTCTTTCTTCATGAAAGAACAAGCTGGGATTGCACAACACCAGCTTGCTGCTACAAAGAAAACATCTACAGACACCTTTCTAAGAGATATAAACTGCCTGGATGGGGGTTACCCAACAACATATGTCAATCTCTTGGTAGCAAAGTGTGCTGGGGTACAATGCCTATTTGCTTACTGATATTTATTTTAATTTTCCACAGTAAAATGCTAAATATGAACTACTGTTACTCGGCCTTAAATTGCAACAAGAGCTGCATTTTCCACTTGCTTGGTTATAGCTCTTTAAGTGATACATTATATTGTTTGCCAGAATACTTCTACAAAGTCTTTGCTTCATTTAACTTGTAGAACCATTCAGCCAGATTGGTCTATAAAAGGTGTACTTAAAATCAGGATTACCCCGGGACTCAAAAGTGCTGGGTGCTAAAATGCAGTCTCTCATTTCCCATGGCCTTCTGAGCATCTGAACATATTTATACCTTCTGCACTGCAGCAAACTTAATCAGAAGGACAGGCTTGCTAACATCTGTGCATTCCATTCACTTCTGGAGTTCCCTCAATCTCTTCTGAAACCTGATTCTGCCTGTCAAAGTGCACAGCTCTCCGTGCTGGGTGTTATTCGGACATGTAGACATCTGTCATCAGGAAGTGTGATAGATGGTTTTATTAACCCACAAAGACAGAGACTGTGGCAGCAAAAGACTCTTATGCAGGGAAAAAGTATTTTGCAGACCTTACAAGTGTGTTCCATACTTTTCCTAGCCTGTGGTTGCAGACTTGGAAGTGGAAGATATGTTACACAGCTCAAGCTGGACTTATCCCCCTACTAGTTCTGGCCAAAATAAATAAAACTAATAGCATAGGTGATATGGCATCCCCAACAGCAGAAGGGGGAATGACTTTAAACAGAAAGAGAGTAGGTTTAGATTGGATGTTAGGAAAATATATTTCCCTCTGAGGGTGGGCAGGCCCTGGCATGGGTTGCTCAGAGAAGTTGTGGCCGTCCCACGCCCGGAAGTGTCCAAGGCCAGGTTGGACAGGGCTTGGAGCAACCTGGGGTAGTGGAAGGTGTCCCTGCCCAAGGCAGAGGGGTGGAAGACATGATCTTTATGTTCCCTTCCAACACAAACCCTTATGTGATTCTGTGATGAACTGATATCCAACACCAGTCTGCAAGTAGATTTCATAGCAAACTGTAGCCAGAAATTAAGGCTGTGCTTTACAAATATGTTTAAGAAAAATGGAAGCCTGCTTTAATAGAAAAAAAAAATCACAAATATTTAATATAAATAATTCAGGAAGTAAACATAAATTCACCAATTAGTCCCCACAGCTCTTCTCAGAGTCTTTCTCCTTCCAACATCCCATCAGGAAGTCACCTGCAGGAAGGACTTTGCATCAACAAATGCTTAAGGAGAAGTCTAGAGCCAAACTGGAATTTTGGGATGCTTAGTTTTGGGGCTTGGTCTGTATCCATATATAGTTCCAGCTTGAGCAGGGACAATCTGTCTCACAACCTTCCAAAAAAATAAAGTGCAATTAGTTGTTGCTGGTTTTCCATTTGCTGGGATTCCAGGATTGCTGTGCTGAGGCTCCCAGTGAATTAAGACCAGATACAGATAGAGGAACACATACCTACTACTTTTTTTTCCTAAAAGCCTGTTACTAAGCAGCCAGTGGTTCACAGCTGGGAAGTGATGTGGCTCCTGTAGCCACAAATGACAAATCCAAAGAATATAGTTTCTGGGATAAGATCCTATGTGGAGCAAATTATAGGGACCTGAGCAGCCTGTCCTGAGTGCTGGCAGTGTGCTGTTACCTTTCATGCAGTCAGGAGGTGGTACTTGTGTGGTTAGCATGGAATGTGGATAAATACAGCTTAACTCCCACCTTTTGCACCCATTTCCTTTGTGATCCGTAGAAAACCTTGTGACATGAGTCGTCTGAGGGACCCAAGTGCTCTCTCAGACTCAGTGATTGCACTGCTGTATTTGCTTGCCCTGTGATCCCAGTTATTTGCATTCACAGTTATAGGGCTGATGTTAGAGGCCCAGGGACCCTCATTTTCCCCTCTCCCCAGTGTCCACCTGCTTTAAGCTGAATTTTATTAATTTTTGGGAGGTCCCCCACACTCCATCTGAGCCTGCATTTGAGCTGGGCCCCGGCAAACACAGCAGGACACGTGTGTGTGTGTTGTGTGTGTATGCAGGGACATACATCATACATATAGACTTGAAAGTATGTGAAGCTACACACTGAGGTGCTGGTGAACTTTATTTTTCTAAGAATACCAGAAAGATGAATAAGATAAATTCAGTTGTATCTTTCTATTTACAAAGGTGAGTGATTGCACTCTGTGTTTGCCTTTGCCATTTGGGAAAAGCTGTATTTGAAGCTTTAGATTTGTAGGTTTTGGCTTGTTATATATATTGCAAACATTTCAGGGAAATCCATGTTGTTACATCCCATGACACTAGTGCAGTCTGTGAGAGATGGATAGATAGTGATTTTCTTTAAGCCCTAATTTCTGGAAACAATTGGCTGTCTAGAAATCTCAGCTTTCAAAATTAAAAGAAAGATGGAGAGGTTGGTAAAATTTCTGTGTGTGGGAAACCTGAAAATGAGACTCAAACGACATCAAGTATCTTGCAAATGAGACAGAATTTAGAAGTTTATATGGAGCAATGCACAAACAAGCTCATAAGCTTGAGCTGATTTTTGTCCTCTTGCTTTGACAATGATGCCAGGCACCTGCAAAAAATTACATGTTTTATCTCATGCAGAAATACAAAGTCTTATTTTCAGAAACACCCTGTCAATAGCAGCAGAAAAAAAGGCAAATCTCCCTAATCACTGTAAGAGGATAACTCAAACTAATAACATAACCTGCAATTTTGCAGTTTTATTTTATTAGAAGGAATGAAAAAAAACCTCACCAATCCCCCTGACACTGATTCATCAAATAAATTAACTGTATTCATCAGTTAACTCTCACTGGTCAAATAGGGTTAAAATTCTTGGATATAATTCACATTGCTAATTTTACAAAGGGGGAAAATAGCACACTGGGATAGCAGGAGCCAAATATGCTATTTTGCCATAACTGACTGAACCTTGGGGGCTGGTCTTTTATTCTTGTAATATTTCTTTTAATAAAAAAAAAAAAAGTGCCTGATTAAAATAGCCTTTTAGAAAACATTAATTCAGGAGCTAAAAAAAAAATTCAAATGAACTCAAATAGATTTTCTCTGGTATGTTAGCATTGCATTTAGGATAATGGATAGGGAGAAGGATGGATTCTGTAGGTATAAATCAATAGGCGAGGGGGGTTGATGAAACTGCAACCTGTGAGAGTGAAGCCCTAGTGGTTTGTGATATCATCAGGAGTCCAAGATTAATTCATTTGACAGTCCAGTCTCCTGCATTCATTATTTTAACAACATGCACACAGGACCACGATGCACATGTTAACCAGGCAGCCAACACACACTCACTCAGAGCCCCTACAATCACCCGAGTTAAAGCAAAAATCCCAGCTGACTTGTCGGTGGGATACGTGAATGGATTATCCTTTTTGCTGCTGAAAGAAAACTGAGAGGGAAGGGGGTGTTTTGAAGAGATGGAAACATAATTGGTGGGTTTGGATTAGCCCCACTGCTGGCCACGCTGGCTGGTCACACACCCGCCAAGGACCTGGCTCTGCCACTCTTGCAAGGCTCGGTGCTGCCTTGATGAAGATATGTTAATGATTTCATTAGGATTTCAAGGGGACTGTGATGGGTGGCAGCATGGGTAAAGGAACAACACTCTGCTCCCAGCCAGCTTTCTTGATGGTTTCTGCATTTGAATGTTCTCTGGCTGAAAATAAAAGTTTTAAGAAATAAATTTTTTTCTGATTTGGAAGAAGAAAAATCAGTTAATGTAAGTCAGTCAGGTGCTGGAAACTCCAAATAACCTTCCGTGTTCTCCATTTTCTATACAGGTATCTCACTGCCCATTTTTCTTGCAAGCTCATGACCAAATCCTGATCACTTCATGCTAAGGGCCTCTGAACCCCCATGAAAAGGCCATTGATTTTGATGGCTATTGGATCAGATCCTCATTCTTAGGGATAGCCCCATTAATTTCATATGGCCTGTTTATGTGAGTAAATTGGCCCCAATTTGGCCCCAAGTGCATGACTTTCCCAGCCCAGGAAAAAAGGCAGAAATCCCTGTCATGTTCTGCAGTATGGTATATCCCATCCAGCTGGAATTAAGTGTGTCTCATTACTCAGGGAAATTTGGATTTGGACAATTCTTCACTGATAAACAACATACTGCTATAATTAGCAAGTGTGGACTGGGAATCCTGAAAATGGAGTCAGTCCAATCTGTCAATTTAGGAGCATATTGTTTAATTTACACAGCCCAGAGCATTGTGCAACCTGAGAAAGATCTCCCAGCCCAGGCTGGAGCAAGGCTTGCTGCTGCCTCCAACTTAGGAAAGCAGCTATCAGCTTCAGACAGCAGGTTTTACACTGTTCTTTTTCCTCTTGGCCTCCTTATCAGGTTGAAAGTGAACATGAGTGGCTGAAAGAGGCCATGCACAGTTTCTGTGCAACCACCACAAGCTTATTTTTCACAACTAAACCCTGAGGCTCCCCATTCTCCAGAAAAAAAGTCTTCCAGAAGGGCAGACCTTGTGCAGGAAGTGTTGTGAGAGGGGCAAAGCAGTTGAATTATAGAAATTATAGAATCATAGAAACACAGAATGGTTTGGGTTGAAAAGGACACTAAAGACCATCTTGTTCCAACACCCCATATGGAACACGGCAGGGCAGGGACACCTTCCACTAGATCAGATTGCTCCAAGCCCCATTCAACCTGGCACTGATCACTTCCAGGGACGGGATATCCAATTCTTGGGCAACCTGTGCCAGTGTCTGACCACCTTCAAAGTATAAAATTTCTTCCTAATATGCAATCTAAGCCTGCCCTCTGTCAGTTCAAAGCTGTAACAATTGTACTGAAGTGCCAGGCTCGACGCTTAAGTCCTGACCTGCAGGGTCAGAGAAGCCAACCAGCCTGGACAACAGCATGGAGTCCATGACCACCCAGAACCTGCTGCACAGGGGGGTTGTTGGATTTGTTTATAAATTACCTCCAAAGCCATGAAAAGGCCGAAAGATATGAACAGCAGAGTTGTTTTAATACACATGCACAGCATTAGATTTCCACCCAGACTGACCAGCCTCATTGACCATCATGTTTTGTCTCCCTTTCTCCAGGCCAGGTTCTTCCTCAGTTATCAGACTTCCCTTTCATCCCCCTGCTTGTCTTCTAATCAAAGCAAACCACTCTAACTTTTAAATGAAACTAATTTTCATATTGTCCACATATACATACAGTTAAGAAATTACAGTGACAGTGATAAAAAATGTTAATTTTTCTTTCCAGATGCTTGTAAAACAGCTTTAACATATGTCCGCTGTTTAATTAACAGAGCGGCAGCATGGTGGAGGGAAGCCAAACTAATAATTTAAAGAAGCATTCTCCCTCCCTTGATTTGAATCCCAAAACACATCCATCATGTGCATTTCTGAAACTGCAAAAGATTTAATTTTCTGAACTTTCAGCAAACATCATAAAACAAGTCAAAGAGAAACCTGGAGTCAGGAGTGATCGCCTTTGAGAGAGTTCAGCTTCAGAACTTGTACAGAAATTCATTTCGTTAAGTGACTAAAAACTCCAGTGCTTTTCTTTTTTTTTTTTTTTTCTTTTTTTTTAAATTAGGTTTTATTGTCATCTCCTGCTGGGTGGCCAAAAGGTGCCATTTTGCTGCTCAGGTTCTGGTCCTGAGCCGCCTCCTTGCTGAGATTGATGAGGATGTAATTCCTTCCTACAAACAGAGCCAAGATTAAGCCAGTCATCTCACACACCCCAGGGCCTTTCTCCTATAATATCTGGGCTCTGCAAAATGTCTGGGGGATGTGTCTTTACCCCTGAAGGAGGTACAGACATGCTGCTGCCCCAGCTTGTAAGTGCGGGGGCTGAGACAGTTTAAATTTCATATTCAGCACATGCATTTTAACTAACTCCCCTTTTGACACCCAGGTGTCCACAGGTCCCTCAGCCCAGGCTCTGGAGGGGCAGCAGTGAGGATGCTCAGGACCTCGGTGCAAAGGGAAGGTCTCACTCTTGCAAGCTGGGGCAAAGTCAGGAGACACTAGCCCCACACATGGCTGATATCCCAAGCTCTGTTCTTCCAGGTGCAGCATCGAGGGTCTGAGATGGAGCCAGGCTCTCTGTGAGCAGTGGGGACAGAGAAAGTGCTGATCTTTGAGCTCACGTCCACTCACAGCACTCCTTGTTGTGCCCTCACAAAGATGAGGCCACAGGCTCAGGGCAAACTTAAAGCTGCCACTTGCAAAATTGGCACAGAGATCCTGTCTCTGCGGCCAAAGTGAACTTCACAAAGTGAACCTGAACTTCACAAAGTGAACCTGCCCTGCCTCCAAAAGCACATCGAGAGCTTCATCCCCCCTCTGCCCTTTGCATGTCTGGGATGGCTGTAGGTTATTTAAAGGTGCAAAAAGCTCTCCTTACCTCCTCTAATACTTGTCAGCAAACAACAACTTGTATGCAGAAGGGATCAAATCCCCCATGAAGATTACCCTGAGATCCATGGGGGAGGAGGAGATGCCACCACAGCCATTAACCTCTTCTGGGATAATGAGACACACAGAAAATCAGCACTGCCCACTGCTCACAGTCGGAAATGATGCTCTTGGCCCCCATCCTCTGCAAAGCTAATGACTTCTCCCAAAGGACCAATATGCCTGGGGAAAGGAGGTTGTGTTTTATCAACCTGATGGAGCATCCTCCATTCCCAGAGAGACACACAGTGTAAAAGATAAAGCAGCATGGTGCCAACTGGGGAAATACACCCTTTCCTCTGTGAAAAGGAAGAGATTTGTCAAAGGTGATGCTGTATTATATTACTGTATTGAATAGAAGAGCACATTAAAAGATCTCTGTTAAATATTAACCAGGAAGACGAAAGACAGGGACAGAGAATTTTACTTCCACAACTTTTATACAGAACAGTCTGTCATAAAGCAGCTCAGAAATTAATCTGCTGATAGATTAGAGAATGTGAGTGTTAATTGACCCTTTGATCCCAGTTGTTATTTTGAGTCTCGCAGGGAGGGATATTAATGAATCTGAAGTTATTAAATGAATTCCTCACTTGCAGTGGCAGCATTTGGCTCTCAGCAGAGAGCATCCCTTTGGGTTGGCCCTACTCTGGCTGGAGCTCTGGAAGGGATTGAGGTACAGACACAGGTACCACATGACAGGCAAGATGGGAGCACCCAGCTGTACTTACTGCACAGTCTTCGTGCTCTACATGGCTAAAGGGAGCTGAAAAAATCCCCAGCTTGAAACTGAGAGCATTTCACAAACCCGTGGGTCAGCGTCACCGCCAATCCCAGCACAGCTCAAGGCAAGGAGATCTGTTCATCTCCTTTCTCTCCTTTCAGAGTGTGGTACTAAAAGGCCCAGTCTTGTCTCCCCAGGTATTGGTCGTGCCTAAAGCAGCCCTGTGCCCTCTGAGGGGGTTACACCAGGCATTCCTTCTGCCTTGTTTTCAACTTGAAACCTCAGGCTGTGTTGTCCAGAGGTCTTTCCCCAAAGTTGTGTGACCACTGGGCCATGGACAAGGTCATGGTCTGGTGGCGGGGACTGAATGGCAGAACCTGGGCAAAAACCTGAGCTGGGCTTGTTCATGTCATGGCCCTACATGTTGCTGTTGTGATCACACAAAATTCCTCCAAGGCACACAAAGAGTGGAAGGACCATCTTGGATGAAGTTTCTTCTTCATCTTAAAGGTGGATAAACATTTGGGGGAAAAACTTTTGCAGGCAATAAGTCAGTTAATACAGCAGGAACTTTCTCCAGAAACCTGGCCTACTCATCCCATTAAAGAGCTAGTCTTTGGCTAGCTCTCCAAAGGAGGCACAGTGACTGTGTACATTAAAAATGCTATCACCATTATGGGCTCTTCACTAAAGGTACAAGAGCATGACAAATATATGTAATTTGCAAATTGGCTGGTCTTTTGCAATAATTTAGAGACACTAGTTAGAGGCAATAGAAATCTAACAATTACTGATGTTTAAGGTTTGCATTGTTGCTCTGTGAATATTTCATGCATAAATGAACTTCCCCTGGACCAACTGCTGTTTCTGATGAGGCGCTCTGAGGCTTTATTGCCAAATACACAGCGGGGCTCCCCCAATGAGCCACATAACGGATGATGCATCACCTTCACGGCTTAAATAATGCAGAGTATCTGCATTTTATAGAGTGGTGGTACACTTTATTTACATATCAAGTGAGTGGCCAGACTGAATATGAAGAAATATGCGAAGGAAAGAACATGGCACTTTTAATATTTCATATTAGCAAGCACCCTGCAGGAAAAGCTTCAGCAGACTGAGATGAGAGTTAATCTGCCTGATTTCTCTGTGTGTATGTGTCTCTCTGAGAATCTCTTGCAAAACTTATCCAGAAAATGCCTTTTCCCATTCCTGTTAACTTCTTAAGCACTACTGAAAACAAAAGGCATAACCTGCTAATTGGAGATTGGCTTTCCAAGTGCCATGTGTTTTGGAAGAGAATCAAACCTACCCTTAAAATCTCATTCTGTTCCTTCTTGGGGCTGCTGGGAGATGTAGTTTTCTTCTCCATCACTCTGGAGGGAGCTGCAGAGTATTTCTGTTCATAGGGAGGCCACCCACAAAAGCCCATTAATCTGCTAGGGCTGAAAGAGGCCCAGACCTCGTGGAAAAAGGATCATCTAAAATGCAGAACTATTGAAACAGTTGATGATACTTCCCATGTATATGGGTCTGGGTTGATGGAAGGGGAAAATAATACATAAAAGCAAGAACTACTTCTTCCCTATGAGTAGTGGAGCTTGCACATCATAGTCTATGTGGGATTAGATCTCAGAGTGTGGATCCTCTTTGTGAAGTGGATTATCCAAGCATTCAGATTTGATCCCACATAAACTCCCCATTTATGAAAGCCCCTCAGATCCCACACCAGCAAGGCCCTGGCCCAGGAGTGTTGGCATCATTAGTGTCCCCGCATAACAGAGTCCCAGTCACCAAGCATGGCACGGGTATTTGAATTGTTTAAAGCAACAATCTTCACCCTCCACTGGAAGAATGGCCCCAGCAGAGCACAGGCACTGATTCCTCACCTGCTTTACTGCAGAACTGGTGGGGATGTGTCTGTCCACCACAACCTCCTACTCTGTCCATCATCTGTTGAGAGCGTGCAGCATCTCCCTCACATTACACCTCATTCAGAGAGGAGCTGATGTGTACCAGTCCTTTTTTGTACAAACTTATTAAAATTCCAATGCAAATGACCGGATTCATAATCTGAGCTTCATTGAGAAACACAGTTTCCTGCTTTCCCCCTGTAATGAAATTATTAGTTGTGCAGATGCTCCATTTCTAAGCTAATTTAATCTCTGACTGGTTTTTTTGAGATGGTTTGTGTGAGGGCAGGGGTGTGCGGATGTGCAGGTTTGTGTGTGCGTGCACACAGACCCACACATCTGCACAGCATGTTTCCCAGCACACAGATCCATAGGCTATTTAGTTAGATAGCCAATTACAATTATAAATGCAATGGGAATACGAGCAGTTTATTGTATAGACACGACTGAAAATAAACTGGGAAAGCTAAAAGCAGCTTAGTCGCCAGAAACTAATACACTACAGGGGCAAGTTGTGGAAATGCCTGATTATTCTCTTTTGCTCACTCCATCCCTGGGGGATCTTCCTGAACTGTTACTTTAACTGCTCAACTTGCCTTTTCCACTGTGATAGTCAGCAGATGAAGCCCTTCACATTTAAGTGTAATAGTGCCAGAGAGACCAACTGCTCCTAAGAGTTACGACCTATAAATGTCGCTTCTGTGTCAGAATGAGAATGTGCCACTGAAGATGCTGAAGTCTGCAGAGGGTTTGCTTGACAATTCATGCAGGCCATTAAACTTACTCCTCCCCTCATCCCCCCAGCATTGTGTATGCTGGGATTTCTTGCTTGCTTTCACAGCTTTCTGACTAGTTCTTCCAAAGCTGGCAACAACTGAGCAATTTATCCCTGGGACAGAGTGTGTGGCACAGCATTTGTTCAAGTCGCTCTTCTCTTCACCTGTCATGGCCAATGAGAGCCCAGGGACAGACTGCCTGCACTTTCCTGCATCAGGTGTGGGTATCCTTATCCAGAGCAGATGGAAGACTGAGATGGACATCAGGTGATGGATGCCAGGATGTGGCAAGGAGTCCTGGAAGGTGGATACAAGTCAGCCCCCCCTCCCAGGTGGTTGCCAGATGCAGGTGGTGCTGCTCTTGCCCTTTGCATGGGAACCCACACAGCCTTCTCCACTCACTCTCAGTCTTCCCTGAGGTGGTTTGTGGGATATGTAGGGAGAATGAGAATTACTTATATTTCTCCATATCACCTGGGTGTTTCTGGCTGACTGAATAGCCATGTTAGTGGCATTTCAGTCCGACTTGCTCAGGAGGACATGATTACTTCTCAACCTGAAGGGTACAGCAAGAAGAATAACAACAGCTGAAAGCAGGGCTGGTTTGTTTGGGTATTTTTTGACTCCTGAACTTGGCTGAAAGCCCAACTTACCACAGCCATAAGCACATCTCAAAAGAAATGCAAGAATTTACACCACATTAACATCTAGCCCATCATCCACATTCCTTGGGTACAAGGTAGATATTTAATATTTACTTATTTCAGTGATCTCTTAGCCCCTGACAACTGGTCCCTGAGGCAGGTGCAGGTGCCATGTGGTGTGCTCAGGCAGCACAAGATCAGTGCAGGACGTGGACAGTGCGATGCTGCACACCCGCTAATGTTCCTGCTCCTTTTTCTTCTGCCAAAAAAAAAAAAAATTAGGGTTGATCTTTTGGAGACCTTGGGAAGGGCTGAAAAGCACCTCTCTGGGAGCAATGATGGTGTTGCTTGGTGTTGCACAGCTGACAGATCACCCCCCAGTGGGGGTGGCAGGGCAGAAGTTTAGATGACAGCCTCAGGCACACTCTTGAGGATGGTCCTGTGCAGGCATCAGAGTTGGACTCGATGATTCTTGTGGGTCCCTTCCAATTTAGCATATTCTGTGAGTCTGTGAAAAGCCATGGGTGGCAGAAGGCTGAGGTTGGGGTGAGTGCTGAGCCCTCACTGGGGAGCAGACCCGGGCAGAGCTGTGCAGACAGACTGGACCATACAGACATTGCAGGAGGAGGGGGACAGAGCCTTTGCAGTGAGTTGGAGGCAGATCATATGGGCAGTTGTTTTCTGGATAGGGTAAGGAAGGAGTGCTGAGAGGCTGAAGGAATGGGCTAACTCCACCTGGGGTGTTATTCTGCCTCACATCAGTTTGAAATACGGAAGAACAAACCTATGACAGTCACAGCCTGTGGAAAGTCAGATGTAACCATCCCCACTCCCACTCCATTCCACCCTGGGGTCCCCACAGCCCTTTCCACAGTGGCTCTTGCCCATCCCCATGACTGCAGGCCAACATCAGCCGTTCCCAGTTCCATCCCCTCCACAGCAGTGGGTGGCTCCAGTCCCACCAGCACACAAGGAGGAGGCAGCAGCTGATTTTGCAGCCACTTGACCAGAGATGCTGGTTGAATCGGACCAAAACAGGGAGGGGGAAGAGCTGAGGATCCTTTTGAGTCCACCACCTGGGACTGGAGGCACTTCTACTAATGCACAGTGAACAGCTAAATCATACATTATTGATTTGTCAGACGTATTTGCATATAAATAAGCATGATCATTCATACAAACCTTAATGTTGTTGTTCTCCCTTTAGTGTTGTGATCACAGATGAATGACTCTAGTTAGACACAATTCAGGAAAGCTTGTACCACTGCAGCAAAGTAAGCTGCTGATTTAAAACTACATTTATTGGAGCATGTAA
Organism: Formicarius rufipectus; assembly: GCA_013399695.1. NCBI lineage: Eukaryota > Metazoa > Chordata > Aves > Passeriformes > Formicariidae > Formicarius > Formicarius rufipectus. Next base: position 4,574 of record VXAU01003525.1, on the reverse strand, counting down.
GTGTGACAGTCTATTGGTGAATTTGGGGATAATTAGTCTAAAAGACAAGATAAATGAATCCTGAAAGTGGTATTGTGATGAAGAAATGATCCCTCCATGCTAGTAAAGCTTTGATGCCAGAAATATTGTAAATGATAATTAACTGGGAAACACAGAGGAATTATATTTCAATTGTGTTTTCAAAAGGACTTAAAATTTTGCAGGCAAATTGATTCGGTTCTTCCCTTCCCCCAGCCCTGTGATTATGAAAGATTGTCTAATTTACAGCATGAACTATGAAGCACATGACAAATCACTGCCTTGCTTTTATGCATCTTGTTTGTACATTTCTCCCTGGTAGATATCAGCTTATTGTTTTTAAGCAAACCAAGACATGTATTTTTCAATTAGTCTTTCCCTAGGCCTAATCTAGACAGATCTGCAGGCCAGCACAACACACTGACCCATGAAAATTATATCTGCTGTATTAATTCATTAAGCATTGCAGGATCAAGCTGTAAGATCTCACTCCCTGATAACATCAGCAGCGTTAGCCGGGTTAGTCTGCATCCCTCCCCAAAAAGAAAATATTATGGATTGTGCAATGCAGGGGAAACATTGCTTGCTAACACTTCATTTTAATTGTCCTAAATTAGAGCTGAAGACTTACAAAACTGTTCGTGACAGCCAATGAATACCAAATGAATTCATTAGGATCAAGGCTGTTACAATGAATAACTAACGAATCTATAACAAGGGCTATATCCTTTATGGCTGGGCTGTGGCTGCAGCAGGGAGCCCTGGAGGCAGCTCCCTGACCCTCAGCTGGCTGAGGCCACCACACTGTGCCCCATTGCACTGCCTCTAATTGCAGCTCTGAGGGAATCTGGGTCTCACCTGGGTTGCTCAGGCTTAGAAGGGACAGAGAAGAGGATCAAACAGGGCATTGCAGGTGAATTGCAGGAATGGGGCACAACCATCGACCACTGAGCTTTGGAATGTGCTGCCTGGGCTTCGCTGGACCAGAGATCCAGCTTGAGCCACATCCAGCCTCTTGTTCCAGGACATCCCAGCATTGCCACTATTGAGTCCTGCCTTCCCTCTGGCATTATCAGGCCTGAGAAGGGCTGAAAACCACCCATAATTGTTACATCAAGTTCAACACACTCACTCGGATCCAACCCAGGGGCTGCAAGCATCCCATGTTATGGACTGCCAGCGTCTTCTGTCTGTGCTCTGGGGAAGAGTATTCCAGGTGAACACAGAAAGGTGTTGTTAAAGGAGGGAAAATGAAAGAGAAACAGCTTCATCTACAAGGAGTTTCCACCTTGTGTTTCTCTGGTGGGACTCCCCATAGCTCATACAAGCTTCAGTGAGTTTAGACTGCGACAGAAGAGGGGGGAAAGGGTTTTTGTGACTATGGAGAGGTTTTATATGGTATTGTCTTCCTTAGCAGAGGATCTTAATTTTTGGGTGGATATTCAGTGAAAGAAAATACAAAAGACAATGACTCAGCTAGGCTGCCTCTCAAACCACTGCAGCTGTGTCAGGGAAGGGAGCCTTGGAGCAGGAAGGCATGAAGACCACCCTGCCGGGGAGCATCTCAGGACACTCTGTGGCTGATACCAAACCAGCACCAGGTTTCTACCAACAAGAAGGAGGAAAACACTGTAACAAAGAATTTCTGCTAATTGGATGTTCAAAGAAACACATGGAGAACCAGGGGAACGTTTCACTCAGTGTCGCTACACCAATACTCTTTGTTCCTTGGTGATGCCAAATTCTTATTCCTCTGGTCAAGGTTCCCTTTTTTTCTTTTTATTTTCTTTTGTTTTTTCTTTTCTTTTTTTTTTTTTTTGCAAAGATCCAGTGCTTGTGAAGGAGAAGGGAGTATTTCTGAGTTGAGGAAAGATTTCCAAGGAGCCCAGAAATTTGAAAAAGGTCTCAAGCTAATAGCATTTGTTTAATTTTAAAGGGGTGCTCTACTGCATGGGGATCCTGTCCCAGCATAAGCAGAGGAATGCTCAGCCCCACTGCCCCTCTGGGCTCTGTGGAGCTGATGAAACCTGGCAGGTGAGCCCTTGGTCTTGCCTCCAGCTTTCTGCCCCACTCCTTAAATAATGGCTCTTGTCCTCAAAAGGGAACATATTCCTCACACTGACATCAATGTATCTTCACCAGCACCTTCCACTTTCTACTTGCAGTGAAGCTGCAGGGACTGTGAGACAAGCATCTGTTACTTGGAAGTAGAACAGGATAAACACCAAGGGGCAACAGCTTCCTAACCTCACTGCAGCAAAGCTTCCTGAGCCAGCACATTTTGGTCAACGTTTCCAAGTAATTTTGAAGTGTTGGAACAAAAAGGCTGGATTTTGTATGAAAAATTGTCTGGGTTGTAAGGAAGATGCTGTGGAAACCCTGGGGAAGGAGTGCTAGACAGGAGACAAGGAGAGCTGGGAAAATGGAGGGACAGGGGGTAATCTTACCCCGAAAACTGGATTGCAGGAGCAGGATCCCTGTCCTTGCTGATGTGCTTTTGGGAAATAGAGCTCATCCTGGAAAAAGAAAGTAAAAGCCAGGCATGTGCAGGGAGCCTCTCTGGTGTGCAGCCTCCACCCTCTTCAGACTGTTTGCAAACTCTCTCTATGCTTATCATCATGTAATTGAAATAATGTGTATTGACAGAGACTTGAAAACAACTGCTCAATTTTCCTGAAAATTCAATTAAACTTCGTTTATTCTTGGGATCGATCCAATTAAAAGGGGGGAAATTTCTGATGGTCCGAGCCTTCCAATCCATCTTAACACACCGTGTCTATCACCGTGATGTAATAATTCCCCCAATCAATGCTTTAAAAGCATTTAGCAGTCTTGATAATGAACTTTTGTCAAAATAGCCTTACAAAGCAATAAATGAGAGCAGATTAATATGTAGTCATAAAGCTATGAATGGTTTAACGCTTTGAAAGGTTTGCTTCATAAATTAGACTTCTTTCTTTATTTTTTTATCATAATCTCTCCCTCTCTGATACTACTACCCAAGGTTTTGGTAGACAAGAAGGACCTGGGTTTCTGAGGTGAATGGTTGTTAGGAGGGAAATGGATGGATATGAGATGTAACTAAACTTGTCATAGCACTGACTTTCAGATCTTGAACAAAGGGATCCCTGTTCAAACTTCCAACAAGGCTAATTCCCACCCACTGAACTGTCCTCTTTAGCTGCCTTAGGACTACCATAAATGTATGAGAGTCCTTTCACAACTGTGATTGAGAAACGTGCCCCATTCTGACACTGCAAGGGGTTAGGCAATGGCTCTTAATTGTGGCACTTCTTTAGGAAATGCCCAGTTTAAATGTTTGCCTTCCCTGGTACTGATTTAAGATATTAAAATAATCTTCTTAATACCATGGTAGCTTCAGGCTTGCTCCAGCAACTTCCATCCTGCTTTAAAACATCTGTGGATGCCATGCATTTTGATTCTCAGCTAGAATTGGTTCTTGAATAGTTTTCTGCTTCCTGCACATAACTGTGCTTAGGAGAGTTACCCATCTCCCCTACTGCACTCTCAACATGCTGTTCACAAGGAGATTTTCTAAAATGTCTGGCACTTTCTGGAAGAATCAAAATTAGCAAAGATTCAGCTTAAAAATGGGAGCTTGAGAGGGTGCATTACTGCTGGAGACTGGAGCTGGGAAAATGCTTCTTCTCCAAAGGAGGGCATGAGGTCTGAGTTTACAAATATAGATTTCCATTTTAACATACATTTTAAGTACTCTGGCTAAAACTCTCTCCTGGTAAGGTCTGATTGAGGGCAACCTGTGTGCAAGACCCCACTGCTGGAGAGGGCAGATGGTTTCAAAGAATCATTTTTGTTCCTCTCCAGTGCCATGAAAAGTTTCTTGTAGTGTGTGTGTGGTGTTGGAGGGTGCCATCTCACAGGAGGCAGGCAGAAGACAGCTTTGCCCATTCCTCCTCAGGCTCTTCTAGCACATTGTTAACATACTAGGCAAGCTGCCAGCTTCTGGAGAGGAACCCATGTGTCGCAGACCTTCAGCTGCACTGAAGCTTTCACCGTCCTGGGGTTCAGTGCCCCTCTAGAGCTGCGAAAACAATGTGAGAAGAAAAGGCCCTCACGATCTTCCAAAATTTAGCAGCATCCCACAGGTGAATAGCCTTAAATTTGTAAGAGCAAACCGATCTGGTTTTCAGGGATGCTGTGGCCACCCTGCCCACAAATGGCAAATCTTCACCTCCCATGGAAGGTGCTCCTGTCTGCAGGAACCCAGCAGTCCTTCAGCAGCTCAGACCAGCAGCCTGATATTTTTGAAGGCACCAAATGGAGGGAGAAAGCCATTGCACCGAGGGGGAGCTGCAGAGAGAGTGGAGCCTGCATCCATCTCTCCAGTGCTGCCAGTCAAACAGGTCCCATTCTATAACAGCAGTCCTTGTGACTTGCTAGTTCCTGCACACTGGATGTACACCGGATCCATACAATGTTGATTTACAGACATTTTGCCAGGGCTCAATAACTGTAAAGCAGCAGCACCACATGAAAAATGTGATCTGCAAAAAACCTTTGTCTAAGTTTAGAGA
>VXAU01003524.1:3241-76767 GCA_013399695.1 Formicarius rufipectus | reverse complement strand
GTATTGTAAAAATAAACTTTAAGTAAAGGACAAAGTAAAGAGTTCTCTCAACTGGAAAAAGGCCTTGCCGAGAGACTTTATATATGAATTGCAGGGAACCCAAGAGTACCAGAAAATCAGTAGCTACAATGTATTACACTTCATTCTCTAAATTAGGACACATCTTCTACTAAACATGGAAACAATTTACTCGGGATTAACTCATTATAGAATGGAGAAGTCTGAAGTGTTCAACTGACAACATATCCAGCCTTTTCCACTATTTGCATCTTTGACAGTTTCAAGGCTACATGAAGTGCTTCTTAATTCATAGGGGCTTATTTTTTTCCATAGGAACAATGAGCAAGGACAATAGCTGCTTCCTATACTGTACTATTATTTTTGTATTCTCAGTGTTTCCTTCTTCCTCTCTTATTTCTCACTTCAATATTGAAAAAAATAAAGTTTTTTAATGAAACAGTGTTATGGTCTGGATGACCTCTTATTCTGTTGAAGAGATGGATATCCAGAAAGACAGTTGCCACATCTGAAGTGTTCAGCATGAAGACTTTTGATCATCTCGAGTAGTTACAAACATGGTTAGGCGTAACATCCTTATGAACAATGACAATATCAAAATTCAGACACCTTATTTCTGCCTCTGGTAGCAAATCTCAGAGAAGCAGTAAGAAATCTTTCACTGCTATGAGTCCAGTCCTGTAGGAAGTGACAGCCCAATATATCTGGTTTAAAACTGTCTTATTAATTCCTCAGTTGAAAGAACTTTAAGGTAGGGCTACATATTACCTTATTCCTTGTCAAAATCATGGCAATTAGTGCACAGATCTAGCATCAAATGTCAGTAGTTTCAATGAAAGATCAATAGCTACCTGCTAATTTGCAAGCAAAATTATTATGGCAAGACCATTTGGTCTTCAAATTGTCACATTTCTCTTCCATACTGACAGTAGTCAATTTTTTACCAACTCTTTTTGAATTTTTTTTTTAATTTTATGTAAAATGAAGACTGAACTGGGAAATAAAAGAATAAAATTATGACCATTTACTGGGTTTATGACTTATTACTTAAAAAAGTTGCCACAATCTTTTACATAAGCTTTTACATATAAAAATTCTGTGGAAATAACTGGCTAACACCATGCAACTTACTAAATATTCATTCTGAAGTACACTTTTTCCTCTCAGATTTTACTGGTCTATTAATGATGGCTATATACAGAGCTATATTGTACCTCTGTACCTTTCAGTCACAGTGTATCACATTATTAGGACAATTTGCAGAGTTTTGGTATTGCCTCTGCAAATAGACACACAACCATTTGCTATATTTCTTCACAGAGTGAAGTTGTGTTTGTTACCATGATTGTATTACCAGCACAAATCACATGCATATATTAGTAAATTGCCTGTTCCGTCTAAGTAAAAAAACCTGCTCTTAAAACCTTCTGCACATGGGATTCAACTTACCACACCTAAATTTGAAAAGCACTTTTGTACATCACACGGTATGTACAACTCCTGTACTGAAAGCAAGACCACAGAAGTAACCAGAGGCTCAGCCAGAAACCCGAGGGCACAATACATCATATTTAGGGAACTGAATTCCCCATGCTATCCTCTGCTGGCAAGAACAGCTTTTGAGGATCAGTCTTAATAGAAAGGTTGGCTTCTGCTTTGGGGTATGAAACTCAAGAACACTTGTGTCCTTTAGTTACTGTGTGCCTGTGCTAACTGGTAGAACAATTCTGAATTCAGACATTCAGTAACTAGATATTAATCTTAAACACCAGGACAAAGGCACACAGTAGCTAAAGGAAGTCTAGCTACTCTAACATCCTACACCTTACACGGGGAGAAGCTGCAAGTTAAACTTATGTTTGGATTCAAGTGTAGTAGCACTTTAAGACTTTTCCAGAAAAACAGTGGTAGAAATTTTACTGAAAATATCAGCTTTGCAATTAAAGCAGCTACCCTTCACTTATTTTTTTTCTAGGAAGACAACTGCTCCCACATTTTTGGTTACAAAATATATGATGGGGAACTCTGATTTAACAACAAGTTACCATAAAAATTTTTCTTCTGACTCAGCTAATACACACCTAACGTCTCTTTCTTCATATATGCTAGAAGTGACTCGACAGATGTTTGATCTTTTCCTTCTCTTCAGCGGACAAATGAATTCACTGAAATTTTAGATGCATTTGAGATTAAGATATCTGAAAATGGTTTGATGATTTTGAAGGTCAGTCTTACAACAATAAAGTCTTATAGTTCACAGTGAAAAAAATCACACGTAAAATGTTCAAATCCATGAACACATTCAAGATTTTTAATTGGTTATCATTTATCTACTCTCTACAAGACCTACTTTTATTCTAGCTCTATTGAGAGAAGTACCATCTGCTGACTCTCTACAAGAAAACAGAGAGCAAAGAGAGATATTTTCCAAAGAACTTTCATCAGCAAAAACAGTTGGAAAAAAGTTATCTAATGACATATGAAAAGTGCACTAGCCTTGTTCTTGGTAAATGCAAACCTTTGGCAAAAGTGTCTTAGAAATGCATTTGAAACAGTCAATTAGCAGATGCCAAGCTCAGCAAAATGGAAAAAAAGCTTTTCACAGTAAAGACAAAAAAAACCAGTGAAGCCTTGTACACTGACATTTTCATGAACAATACTCACACGAATGTTTAGATGATTAAACTGCTCTACTGTATGCATTGTACAATATAGGTGAACTACTGATTCAGTCTGAGGGATTTTCCAAAAATCCCAGTTTCAATGTTTCAAAACAATTATGAATTTAGAAAGTCACCAAACATCCACACATTTCCTTATTTCATACTGAAACATAAAAAATGGGACAACCTCATACCCCAAAACAATAACCTCAATCATGATCACACTACGTACTAATAATATAAGAACATTATAAACTAAAAAGTAATTAAAATATATAAAACAAAAAAGACTTAAATAATATGTTCTAAAGATAAACACTCAACATGTCTGAAACACTGCAAGATGTTTCATTTGGTTTGAAAATGGCATGGAAAACCAAGTAAGCATGTCCTGCTTCTATGTGATTTACCAGATCAGAATGTTGTTTTACTTTGTTCATCCTCAGTTTTGGTTCTATGCTTTATCACACTAGAAAATGACTCACTAATAATTTACTTTGGTTTTACTTTCTTTTTTATGACAAAGACTTGGGGGACAGTCAGCAGACGCAGTGAACAGAGAACACTAAATTTACTGTGTCACTTGAAAGCCTTTGAAAACAAAGGAGACATAAAAAGATGAATTGTGCCAAGTCATCAAAATTTGCTAGCATTCCACATGCTGAAAGACTGAATATTATGTAAAATAGCCAGACTTTTCCTTGTTCCATGCAGGGGAATCATACAGTTAGCAGTCTGATAAGATAAATAGCACAAAACGGAGAAGTATGCAGTAGTTACTGCCCTTTGTATGTAGAGTCCCCACTAAAAATATGAATATAAAAATATAAAAATAGGAAGTCTAGCAACAGTCAGTGAGAAAGCTGCTAATTTTTTGTCCAATTTTGTCTTTTTTAATTAAAAATTAATAAATAAAAAGGGGAAAAAATAGCCCTCACATGAGATTTCATAAATTCTCTTATAGCACTAAAAAATTGTAGGATGATACTTCTATGGACACCACAATTCACTTCAAAGTTAAGTGTGTGGCCCCTTTGCAGAGTTCAGATACACTGTATAAAGTTGTAATTTCTACAGATACTGTTTCAATGTACCATGAAAAAAGATTTCTAATGCTTTCCACCCTCAAATGCTGTTAATACATTGAAGCACGACTCACAGAAAATAAGCACAGAAATAAAAGCATTGACTTACATCAACTCCCAAGGCACTATAAAGGACATGTTTTCAACTACCATTGCTCAGCCATGGAAGTTCAAGCCACAAGTGGTCTTCTGAAACCAAAGCTTCAAGAAAAACACTATTGATCATGAAACCTGAAACAAAAAAAGTGGCAATTCTTTCCATGATTGCAATGGCAATGATGACAGATCAGCACTGTGCCCTGTTGAATGTTCCATCAGAAATTTTAATCTGTCTACTATCACACGAAGTACTTAACTCAGAAACTCCTCAGCTGTCTTAAATTACTCCCCCAAAAACCACCGAACAACAACAAAAAACCTTTCTCATTATTAACTTTGTGACTGAAGACCAGTCTTGTAAAAGTCTAGAAAATCCTTTCCTCATATAAATCCAGGAGTAGGGTTTACCACATGCATTGATGAAGCCCGATACTTTAATCAGAGCCAGCTTATTGCTATAGGCAAAATTTAATTTTTCAAGGCAGTGGACTAAGGGCCAGTACGCTGTGAATCTTGTACCATAGGGAATGGTAAATGAGGAACACGAGAAATATTCAGATTTAAAGTGAGGTAAAAGGCTCAGAGCTAGGATGCAGACATAGAGGGGGTATCCCTTTAGAGCTAGGCTTTTTGATTCTCTACAGCAGAAACAAAAAACCTGAAGATACAAGCAGCACTGCAAGAACAGCCAGCTGTGTCACTGCACAGTAACAACTGTTTTCTGACTGCTGAACCCTTCTCCCTCAATGGCAGTGGCAAGCTTGACTCTGCAGAGCTCTGGCCTATGCAAAGTAGAAAAGGGCTAATAGCTATTTTGCTACTGAAAACAACCTAAGTGACTGCTTGCCTGCCATGCTTCTGGTAAAAGACAACCCTCATTTCAACAAAAATATTGTGGAGATGGGGTGAGAATAAACCCGAAACATCAGTAAATTCAAATTATTAATCTTCCTTTTATTTAACAAGCATTACTGTAATATCATAAAGTGCTTTTTCAAACAATTATGTATCATCTACATATGTTGAATTCCTGTACTTTTTGAAAGGTAACCAGAATAGTTGTCAGGTATATTGTGCTATAATATGGTATAAAACCATCACTTTACTCATTTTTCTCTCTTCAGTACTTACTTATTACACATATTTTCCTTTTGATTAAGTTACTGGTTTGATTTATTTAACAGTCACACTGTTCTACAGGATCAAAACCAAAAAAATGTTACATTGCACAGAAATCCTATAACTAATCACCTGGTAGGGTGACCATGACTATTTCCAGATACTTCTTCAGCCGCTGTTAAGCCAGTGACAGATTGCAGTTACTAACAGGTCAGTGAATAAATTAATTACAGGGCACTGAAAATTATGTTCATGAAATGAAAAATGGCCTTGCTGACATGGCATCACTATTTCTAGACAGTGTGCTTGAACACCAAATAAATCTCTCTACTTGGATGAGTGCCAAAAACTAGTGACCTAGTTTCATTTGTGTGGGAAAAGACTAACAATTGGTCCTATGAGAGCAGATTACCAAAATAATTTCACACAAAAACATTCCATGAAGAATTTTATTTAAATACGACATTTTTCAACCTAACAAGTCACTGAAAACCTTTTCTCCTCCCCAAATGCCAGTTTGAGATCCATTAAATTTTAAAGTTAAAATGCAACTTAAAATTACTCACACTGACATTCCTGTACAACATTCTGATTAGACAGAATAAATGTTATCTTCTTTCCATCTAATTATCTCTTTCCATCTCATTCATAATAATACTGTTTTAAATCAAAACAGCCTTTGCATTTTCAGTGAAAAATGTAACACTTCAGGCTTAAACAAAGAGTTTTACTAATAAAAGTAAGTCTATTTTTAAGCACACAGTAATCTGTTCAGTAATCTTCCTTGATTAAAAATTCCTTGGCTTCTCTTCAAAAAACACACTGAGTATGGATGAGCTCAACAGCTGTCGACGTAATTTTTAGGAACTTACCAAGTATTGTTGTGTCTATCCTAGCCCCCATTTATACACTCCATCTGGTCCACCACAGCCCCACTCCCAGCCCTTCTCCCCCAGAAACATCTATATTGAGATAAAGAGATTCTGAAGAGGGGAATTTTAATAACAACATGCAGTAGAAGATATTTCATCTCCTTTTCATCTTTACAAAGCCTGTTGCTTTCTGTAAATTTCTTTCCATTCATTAATCCAGCAAAGTGCAGAAGGTAAACTGAAATACTATAAAAAAACTATGACAGCACTGGTAAAAATCCCAGAACCCTCTTTCGTAACTCAGACTTGAACATAAGTAGTGCAGTGCAAATAATTTCAGTCAGCTTACACAAGTCCTTACTAACACATGCCAATGACAAAACCACAGCTCTTCTTCATGTGTTATGTGAGGGTCACTTGAGCAATGGCTCATTTAATCACCTCTAAATTTTAGGTTTTCTTTTATCCTCCTTATTCCTTCTGGACTGACAATTACTGAAAACCTCCTAGAGAATGATTATAGTTTTGTAGGCTTTTTTTGTAGAAAACACTGATGTCAATGGAAATTTTGAGTAAATAATGACATGAAGATGTGTGACTAAGTTTTCAAAGGACATACCCACTGTTTAAACTTCAAAAATGCTGTGGGAGTATTTGGAGAAAAAAAAAAAACAAACAAAAAAACCCCCACACAAACCTAAACAGAATAAAAAACTAGCTACACGGTTATGTTTCTAAAATGTATACTAATTATTTTAATCTTAATAAATAATTTCTTTAAGAGAATCAATAGAAAAATTTTAGCATCTTCTTTCTTTCTCCTCAGTTAATAAAAACTTACTAAGTTCTGATGTTTGTACTTCAACCTGTCTTGTTTCTCTGCCAGTAAGCTGTTAATCAGCATGTATATTTTTTTCCTCCTTTTTGTCTCCTACACCTTCTGTGTCTGCTTCTATGCACAATCCCTTTGTAGACTCTATCTCAACTACTTGTACAAGCTGACTGTGGCAGTATCATAACTGTAAGTTGTCAACTGTAGACTTAACAAAGGGCAGGAACGGGGATGGGGGATACATGACAGCTACTTAGGCACTTTAAAACACTTTAAAAGTGGCTTATCAGCTGTTTGATTCTTATGTATGAATGTTGCGTATCTCACCTGTGACAATCATGCAGGTCTTCTAAACATACTTTTTCTCTCAGAACTGAAAACCACATCTGGTCATCACTTCTACAGAACTACTGCAAACTATCAAGAGATGTGTAATATGATCAGCTACATACATTTGAATACAATGTCTCATCTTCAACATCTTGTACTAAATTGTGTCTATCACTGTGCAGTTTAACAAGCTTCTGAACACTACAAGTATTTTCGTCAACCTTTTTACACATCTCTTTTAGTGACAAACCAAGAACTGAAATAAGGAGTCTGTGACTTGCTTATGCATTTTCATCTTCATTCATCACTGATTCTTTAAGATTAATAATTTTCTGTGCTTTAGCTGCTTATTTTCTCCATGTTTCCTAAAACTCCTAAGGAAGCCTTTCTCCTTGCTACTTGTGCTACTGTACAGATAGGAAGAACAGAAAAACCTTAACCAGTTTGTCAATAGAGTGCAAAAGTGAAGCTACAGGAAGAAAAGACACTATCAAGACAATATTTAATCTCTGACAATGAGCTGAAGTAGCAATGAGTCTCTTTAATAGGTGAACATGGAAAGGTAATTAGAAAAGGTAGAGCACATTAAAATTCAGAGATGCTGATTATGGAAGACACTGAGCCTAGACATCTTTAGCTTAGTAGTTTTATTTTAGCCCCTAGTCCAACAGCAGAGGTTAAGACAAGTCAGTAGATACTGAGTTTAACTTGCCTAACATTCATTTTCAACAGGCAATTTTTTTTAATTAAAAAAAAATCTTCCAGCAAGCCAATTTTAATTTTAAAGGAAGATTTAATACAACTCTATTTTCCATATGCAGCAAATCTTTATTTTCCTTATGTTCCAATTTTCCCTAAAAACATTAGCTATTTTTACTTAGTCTTCCTTTTGTGCCCACATAAGCTTAGTAATGAGATATTGAAAGAAAATAATATAAAAACTTTACACGGAAGTGTGCAATTACAAATTTTTATTATGATTTTCAGTGAACAAGAGGCCTTGAGATAGACACTAGATTCTGGTTTCAGGACATGTTTGGGGAACAAAAGTACATTAGGCTTTGTGCAACTTCTAAAATTAATTCCAAACTGTCCAAGGGGAAAATCATTTCATCAAAGGCCTTCATGAAATGTGATAGATCCTTCTGAGTGAATACAAAACTCATTTACCTGACAAAGTGACTGTGTATAGAGACTTTTTTTTAAAACTGGTTTTGGGAAAAAAAGAAAAAAAGGGTTTCTTACTTAGCAGCATTTTAGATCATTCTTTTCTCCATTTACTTTATTCTATGTCCTCTTTACCTGAGCACCTCAAGTGAATATAACCTACTTCTCATTTTTGCTATGAAGCCTACTGTGAATTCCATTCCTATTGTTACAGTCTCCCTAACCCATAATGTCTATTCAGTGTCATACTATTCCATGTATGTAGTGAAACAAATCAAGCTGCAAAAGCAGTGTTTATGTTTCCTCTCTTTATAAACCATCACTTCTTAGTTACCAACAGCACAGAAATCATATGGAAAGGATACAAAAGTGGTACTACAATCCGTGCTCACTGAAACTGTACCTGAACAGGATTTTAATACACATTATTTAAGAAGGATANTTTTTCCCCTAAATTAGTAGTTAATTTGTTCAATTTTTTTTTTTTTTTTTTTTTCATTTTTCTGCCTGTCATTCAAGAATGAGCAATCTACTAATCTCATAAAACAGTTTTCAAACTCATGGAAGCACTCTCAGATACTTATAATAATGAGGAAAGCAACTGATAATTCTTCTTAAGTTGTAAGAAGGGATTTTAATAAAAAGATTATTCCAAAATTCAATCACGACAAAAAGAATTTTTTTCCCTCAAGATATGACAAAGGTTTAAGAACATTCAGTCATTTTTTGTTGCTAAGGTTTGCTTTCTCCCTTGGTATGTTATACTAAGCTCAGAACTCTGATGCTTTGCTTTCCAAGATCAAGAGAATTCCCCTTCTCTGCTTTTACACTTCCTGTAACACTCAGCTTGGTTTCTGGGCCTCTCTTTTTTCTTTGTTTTACTTCCTCCCTTCTCTGCAGCATCAGGGGACTAACTTTCAAACGACACAGTATGTTGGACATGAAGTGCTGATACTTATGATATTAAAATTTCTCAAACATCTCACTGTTAATTCTGACTTATAAACAAGATCTCTCTAAATTTAGGTCATGAAGAAATGTTTTGCCATCTCTGCTAGCAGAATAAACTAGAATGTCAGAAGTGGTCAATTTCTAACACTGAACGTGACATTTCAAATACCATTCTATACAACTGCAGTCACTTGGGACATTCATGATAGCCTTGGATACCTCTTTTTTCTGTAGGATGTATTAATTGTGGTTTTAATATTAATTTGGAAAGCATTCTATGATTAAAATGCAAAGGGAAAAGCACAGATTGTTTTAAGGATCACTCTGCAAAGTTATGTATGGAGATAACTGCTTCATACAAATATTGGGAAAGTTCTGATACCACGGAGTTCTAACATCTCTTCTGCTGTATGTTGCTATTACTTGTAAAGTATTCCATTTAAAAAGATGAAATAATTTTGTATACAGAATTTGGAAAACATTAGTTTTATGTATGGAGATTTTGCAGTGTTAGTATTGCAAGACATTTTGCAGTTTTGCCTCAACATTATCACCACTGCAACTGATCACAAAGCCTGGGAGAAACTGAGTCACTTGATGAAAATTAGCTTACTTTTCTTTAAGAAAAGGAAACTATAAGAACCACAATTCTCCTTAACTTACAAGAATCAGAACCAATTTACCATCCTCTAGAAGCATTCTATATATTATATTTCATTACTTTGAGAAAAAAGTGGATGTTAAGACATCTTTTTTTTACACTATTAGCAATTTCTTACTGTAGGACATTTATTTAACACAACTCATAAAATAAACATTTAAAAAATACTAAAATCCAACTAGAGCTCTCTAGACCTCAATGACTGAAATAAATGTTCTTAGGGAATTAATTCAGGGTTTTCACTATACCAAATCATAATAGAATTGTTAAATACTCAACAGTCACTGTTAGACCACAGTAAAAAAAGAATTTAAAGGAAGTCAAAAAGAAGAGGAAAATGCATCTTCTTGGTTTTTCCACAGTAAATAAATTTCTAAGCACTGTATTGATGAGATACTGAAAATGTTGACTTAGGAGATTATTTAAAAATCCTTGTACCAGCATTTAATTTGTGAATTTGACAATACTAAAACTCTTTCACAAGACAGAGATTAGCAGCAACAGAAGTCACAAAAGACTTTATGGACTAACTGAAACAAGAAAGAAACAAGCCTGAAATTTACTAGTTTGCTTTGGGGATTTTTTCCCAATCAGTCATTCAGTTGTCACAGGACTGCAAGGTGAACTTTAAAAATGTAAGGAGACTCTTATACAGGTGTCCTTATGTAACAAAAATAAGACAGTCTACATAAGAACTCAGAAGACTATGAAAAAAGGAGAAGAAAATACTAGGCTAATGAGGGTAGGAATAAAAATGGACTAGAGAGGTACAGGATTGCTCAGGTATGATGTATACGGTTATACAAAATGAGCAGATTTTTCTTTCTACATATCTCTGTAATGATGCACTACCAAATAGCACCTATAGGCAGAAAAACTACATTAAATGTGGAGAAGTCTTTAAATTCTACCTCAGACACTATCACGAATAGTGACATTTGAATTTTTTTTAATTTATCAGATGCAATTATTCCTCTTCCCCTTGAAACTGAAGTATAAAAATCTGAAGAATATCCTAGTAATCTATTGTAATGTGCATCAGATTTCAACTTAAAATATCTGACATTCAGTTTAACCTTTACACTTGGACAAATGGGACAACTACTGCTGTTAGTACAATCACATTCTGCATGAGATTTTCACACCTGAGAATTCCCTTGACATCCTTCTCATCAAAAATAGAAAATGTGTTTTCAGCTTTAAAATAAATATTGCAACAGAGACCGTAAGATTGTTTTTAAAGCAAATAATTAATACTTTCTGATATAAGGAAAACACATTATGATTACGCAAATGCAGTTTTCATTCTTAGTTTCATTTTCTTCCTGTGCAAAGAAAACTAATATTTCAGCATTCTTCCATCATATTTTATATTCTTATAATCTACAAGTACTATAATTTCCCCAAATAGGATTTAAAGTTTAGAAAAACAGTCAAAACAAAACTGTTACCAAAGTTGAAAGAGGAGAACAGAAATGCTGTATATCAATCTCTCCCTTGATGAAGTAGTGGGATTTTCAGGAGGAGCATGGAAGAAAAAAGGTAAAATGATGATGCATTGAACTAAGTCTTGCTAATCAATGTGCTTTCATAAACAAAAGAAATAGAAGAAAAGATTGTCAGCTGTTTATATGCAGGCCAGTAGTTACAGCTTTTATCTATCAGGGTCAAATTATCTGCTGACACAAGTGTACTAATTTCAATGGAATTCTATTATTTCATTTTGGTTATAGGGTTGGTTTTTTTTATGGAAACAACTGTAGATGTATACCAATACATCTACCTTACAGGTGATACTTTCACAGAAATAAATTACATAAAGAAAAACTAAATTATTTTTATATATACATCTGTCTTTCCCACTTACTGTTATCACAGAATACTTTCCCTTGTCCAACAATGTATCTCAATCTATTAACAGAGTGGAAAGTTTATGTATGATGTTTACAAGCATTTTTGCCTTCTCCCAACAGATCTGTTACTAAGTGGGATATATACAAGAAGCAAACAAATAAAAGCAGATCTGCCAGCAAGGCATTATCTATCCATTGCAGATTTAGTATGGCATCCACTGTGAAAATCTATAGATAAACAACAGAAATAAATCGTAGATGGAGACAGTTCTAAAAAGTTACAGAGCAGAAAAACAAAGATCTTCAACAAATAAATGCTCCAAAAGCCAATTTTTGGCTAAGAAAACTCACCACTGAGAAACTCTTCCTTTGCAGGTTGAGAGACACCAGAAACTATATTCAGTTAATGAGAGATGTTTACTTTCTTTTTACTTCAGTTTGGGAAATAACAAAGAGAGGAATACTTTTTGTGTGTGTGTAAAAAAGACTCTTCCTACATTATGTCGAGTTCCATACAGACAGAGAATTGGACAGAAAATAAGTTGTTTAAACATCTTTTTGACTAAGAGATCAAAAAATAATAACTCCTTTTAGCACTGAACAGCTTTGAGAAAAGTTACTCAGACAGATAACAAGCATTGCCTTAAGCTGCAAAGCTAATGAAGTCTGGTTTCTCTTGAAATCCTGGCTAATACAAACTCATTGCTATCCACTGTGATGAGTCTTCCAACTGAAGCATTATCCACAGCTAAGACACACATGGCATCTCCCTCTTGTGCTCCTTATTTCATTCCCAAGAACAGGTTAGTTCATGCTGAAACTTTTTCTTCTGAGGACAATAAATTTTTCCTTTCATCTGGACACCTACTTTCAATAGAATTCTAAGGACCACCTTTTTTTGCAACCTCTACCCTCTAAACCACAAAGGGCTAACAGACACCAAGTTCATAAGCAAGAAAACTGAGAAACAGAGGGTATGAACAAATACACACTCTGAAATAAAATACAGCTGAGAAGAAAGTCTAAGAGATTCCTGGACTATGCAGAACATAATTTTCGGACACCACTGGTATGCGAGCCAAGAGGCAAGGTGCTTCACTGCTTTTTTTGAACAGAGAAGGATGATGTGAGGCTCAGAGGCCATTTAGGGCACAGGCGGCCACGAAATTATAGTTTTTGGTTCTCAGAGCAGTACGGAAGTGGGTCAGCAGGACTGCCACCTCAGACTATCAGAAAGTAGACTTTGGCCTGTTTAGAAGACTAGTTGATAGAGTCCCTTGGGAGGCAGTCTCGGAGAGTAAAGGTTTTCAGTAAGGCTGGACATTCTTCACGAAGAAAGTCCTAATGCTACAGGAGCAGGCTGTCCCCATGTGCCAAAAGAGTAAATGGGAAAAGTAGACCAACCTGGCTGAACAGAAAGCTTTTCTAGAACTCAATATAAAAAAGGAGAGACACTTGGAGCACAACAACCCCATGCAACGCTACAGGCTTGCATCCGAATGGCTGGAAAGCTGCCTAGCAGAAAAGGACTAGAGGTGCTAATTGACAGCAGCTGAACTTGAGCCAGCAGTGTGCCCAGGTGGCTAAAAACGCCAAGGGCATCCTGGCCTGTATCAGCAATAGTGTGGCCAGCAGGACCAGGGAAGTGATTATCCCCCTGTACTCAGCACTCATGAGGCCACACCTTGAATTCTGTGTCTGATTCTGGGCCCTTCACCACAAGAAGACAGTGGAGTGCTGGGGAGTGCCCAAAGAAGGGCACCAGTGCTGGGGAAGAGTCTGGAGCACAGGTCTTGTGAGAAGCAGCTGAGGGAGTAGACATGGTTCAGTCTTGAGAAAAGAGGCTCAGGGGAGACCTTATCACTCTACAACTACCTGAAAGGAGGTAGCAGTCAATCTCCTCTGCCAAGGTACAAGTGATAAGATGAAAGGAAACTGATTCAAGTTGTGCCAAGGGAAGTTAACACTGGATATTAAGAAAAATTTCTTCAGTTAAAGGCTTGTCAAGCACTGCAACAGGCTGTCCAAGGGAAGTGGTAGAGTCATGTGCAGATGTGGCACTGAGGGACATGGTTTAGTGGTGGACTTAGCAGTGCTTAGCTAACAGCTGGACTTGATGAGCTTAAAGGTCTTTTCCAACATAAATGATTCTATGATTCTAGGACACGTTTTATGTGCTGGCACAAGACCACATGTGCAAGGAACAGTGATTGGCAGACTTTCTTAAGAAAACAGAAATCAATATTCCCAGGAAACTTTTCTGTTACCAAGCAATTTTCTCTCTGTTACACATTTCTACCAGTTCTCTGAATCCTGACTTCCTTACTAGACAATGGGATATACTGAAAACGGAAAACAAAAAGACTTTCTACTTTCCCTAGCTCAAATTCTAGCAGTTAAGCTTTTTTTCTCTAATGGAGAGAACTGGACTTAAATATCGAAAGGCAGAAGAATAATCCTGCTCCCTCATAACCTGAGCAGCTGGTCTATGAACAGCTACTGTTAAAAAGGAGACACTGCTGTCACCCTATTTGGTCTTGCAATACTGTCGGCCATGGATGAATTTCCTGAGGAGATGCAACTTGCTATCAGCAATACAGTATCACCAATATAGCATGTTCTAAAAATGTCATCTTGGTCAAGACCCTCAGCAGACTTAGAAGGAATGGTTCATTTTGGATAACAGCAGTTCAACTAACTGCTGTTCAAACTTAGCCTTTTTAAGGTTGCAGTACCTCCGTGCTTATTCAAAAGGAAAATTTCTTGCACCTGGGATATTTCACAGAATCACAGAAGATGCCAAGGTGGAAGGGACCACAAGGATCACCAACTCCAACTCTCAGACCTGTAGAAGACCATCCTCAAGAGTCATATCATGTGCCTGAAGAGTATTATCCAAATGCTTCTCAAACTCAGGCTTGATGCCGTGACCATTTCCCTGGGGTGCCCAATCACCCTCTGGGTGAAGAACATTTTCTGAATATCCAGCCTGGCACAACTTCAGGCCATTCCCTTGGGTTCTGTCACTGGTCACAAGAAGTTGTAGACTGCAATGAAGTCTCACCTCAGTCTCCTCCAGGCTGAGCAGACCAAGTGATATCAGCCACTCCTCATACAGCTTTTCCTGCATATTCTTCACCACCTTTACTGCCCTCCTTTGGTCGCTCTCCAATAGCTTAATATCTTTCTTACATTGTGGTGACCAAAACTGCACACAATATTCAAGGTGAGACCATTTGTGTTAAAACTGGTTGGTCACTAGACAGCAACATGCTGGTCTTTTGATAAACATATTTCAAAACAGGATGAAATGAAACATAACATAAAAAAGGTCCAAAATGTGATACCTGATACACCCTGAATCTATATTTTATTAATAATCTAGTAACATTTTTCTAACAAAGCTGTAACTTTCTGGGATTTTAAAAGCAGACCACTTCCAAATAAACACTTTTCACATAGCTTCAAACACTCACATTAATTATCATCCACATTAGAAGTTTTACATCTATCACCTAGTCCTGACAGCTGATGGAACAGAATAAAACCAGTAGTTTGCCATAGTATAGAAACCTAGCTCAAAGATGTAACACAGTTTGTCATCAGGTTTCAGGTGTATTAGATTGCAGCAGAAACCTATGGAGGCCTCTTAATGGCTACAGTTCATTTTTCAGCTCCACCCCCCAGTTGTTATGGCTCAGAGCAGCCTGAAGTAAACACTATAAGAAAATAGCCCATTAACCCATGAAGCCTATGGTTCAAGTGTATATCTCTGGCTTCTCTACATAAACAACATATGCAAAATTCCTTCGTTGAGTCTTCACTTTCTGATGACAAAAAGCATGATCATTTATTTTTTGAACGACAAGAATTAAAAGGGATGAAACATTGTGATTGCTCAACAGAACAGGACAGATGCAAGTACTGGCTGATCAGGAAAGGGCTGTGATAAGCTCAAAAGTACTCAGTAAAAATAGTCATCAGAAAGTCTGGTATGAATAGGGAAAAAAATTCATCTTTGAACATACAGTAAAAATGTTTTAAGTTTAAAAGGCAATGTAACACGGCAAAATCTGTCGTATTTTCAAGCAGCTGAAGACATATGTCAGAATCATTATTTTAGGAGGAAAAAGAAAAAAAAAAAAAAAGATTTTTCAAACCACAGTCTTCAAACAGCAGTAAAATAGTCCAAATGAAATTCATAGTGAGTCAGTTACCTAGCATTTTAAGGTAAAAGCACAGAAGTTTGAAACATCTATAATTTACTGAAGACAAGGAAATGAGACAATCTACAAAAGCTGAATACTGAGAATATATGGAGGATTTGACCCGAAATTCTTGAACTGGAGAGTACGATTCCAATACGATTTTGCAAAATTTCTTACAAGGAGGAAAGACAAAGGGGAAAAATTTACAGCAAAGATAAACAACATAAACTTCTGGTTCTTTCTTCACTGGGACATATTCCCAAGGCACATTATTTCATGACAACACGGCTAAAAGAAAATACATCTTTAAAATTTCTGCAGTATTATCTTTATCCACTGCTAAAGGAGACCAGTCTTCAATCTTAACTCTGTTTTCCTTATTTAACATGTAGCTCAGGGTACTGAACTTATTGACTGAAATCACATCTCAACAATAATGATAATAATAGAGCAATTGAAATCGTACACTAATTGAGCACACTAGTCAGAGGATGGGATGGTTTTAGAGACAAAATTGATACCAGTGCACCCATTATAGTTTTTTTTACAGTTCTTTCTACATGACCTGCAACGGTATCTCTTAGAATTTGATATAATGCTGCCAAAACAGCTTCCACCAATAAGAAACAAAACACAATCAAAAAAATAGTAGGTCCCTAGAACTTTGAGAAATTAAGGCCAAAGACCAAAGGAATGCACATTTTTCCAAATTATTACCCTTCACCCAAACCAACAAATATTTTAGTTCAAGTAACAATGATTTATACATAAAATAAAACCAAAAGATTTCGTAACAGAAAGATCTCCTTCAACATTATTCATTACATAATTTTCATTCACCCTGAGTGCAGGAAAAGCCAGTCAACTGGTCTTCCAAATATGAGAGGTTTTCGACTTCAGAAAATGTTGACAAGACAACAGATTTATTCACATCTACACTTTCAGTTCTTAAATTCCTTACAACCAATTTACAAACAGCATGAAAACAGAATTTGAATCCTAAAGTACCAACTGTTATGTAAAAGTAAATCATTATTTAAATTACTGCTTTTGGACACTGACAGTTTTTTCCTCCCCTGACCCTTAAGAAATGTATTCAACCTTCAGATCAAGATATCAAATGTCATTTACAGAATCACTCAAGTTAATGACTTAGTTAATGAAGACTTCATTTAAAAACACAATATGTAAGCACTTCTCCCTGAATAGGAGAAATAACTTTTTTAATTAATTTTTGGTAAGTAATACCAGCAATAAGCTGCAAAACATGCTATGATCCTCAACAGAAATATAAAAATAAGCAGAAATTCATGAACAACAATTCAAAATCTAATAATCTAATTATTATAATTATATATATACTGCATATATTATATATAATAGATCTATTAGCTATATCAAATATATTATAGATGCATAGATAAGTGTCTTAGCTATATTTTATATATATAATTATTATAATTAGATAATAATCTAATAATAAGAGCATGTGTTATTTAGTTATCCATGGTAGCAAAAGTAAAAACTCATACCTGCACCTGGAATGATTGCTAACTTTGTTTCAACAAGGCCCATTTTAGCAGAAGAGGCTAAAAAACAGAATGTAAAGGAGTTCTTACCATAATTATAGGAGATAAAAATCTACAGAAAATAAGCAGTGATTAACTACAAGTTTGTTAATTAATTATATTTCCTTCAAAAAGAACAATAAATCACTTTAACAAGCATTTGTTTACTAAAATCTCTAGATAGATTCAACTGTTCTGCCTTTAGCAAAAGATCCAACTATTCCCAACAGGAAAAGTTCTGTAACTTACTGATTTTCATACAGCAAGTAAACAATTACAGTGAGTAACAGAGACTTGTTTCCAAATGTAAAATACTAAATGAAAAAGGCTGTTATTACTCAACATCTTAAAATGGGGTAGAATTTCATATCTAATTATTTGAATTCTTGAGGTGACAGAATATTCTCTAAGATCAAAGAGCTTCATAAACCCTAAGTTTCTGGCAACAGTACAGGATGAAGGTTCCATTTACTTTCCATCAATTGGCTTTACAGTTCTGACATCTTATCATCTCAAGATTCTCCTTTTCAGGTGTTGTTGTCACTTTTATAATTTAATTACTTGTGTAGTAATACTCTCACTTGCAACTTATGCTTTTTCCCTGCCCCCTGTTTAGATAAAAACAAATCTCCACCTAGTGCATGTTAAATGCATAAGAATAAACAAATTATGAAAATAATGACATAACCCTTCTGGCAATATTGATAAAATGAGGGTCATAAAAATAAAATAAACACATAATAAAACCAATCCAGTTATCAGTAGTAAGTTGCTTGAAATTAAACATTAGCAAGTACTTAGACAGGTTTCTACTAAAGCCCTTTAAAGCAATGGGTTATAAACAATGTCAAATACAAAGTAAGTTTTATGACTGCCAACAGATGGATTAGCCAAGCCATCTGTAACATTAATAATTCTATAAACAGGATTCAGACCTACCTGCCACTCGTATATCACAGGCTAATGCAAGTTCCAGGCCACCACCTAAGGCAGTTCCATCTATCGCAGCAATAGTAGGTACGGGCAGATTGGCTGAAAAACAAAGCATCAATTAAGATCAGCCTCATAAAGAATATCTCTGAAACACCACTTAATTACATTTTGTTCATGGTAGTCATACTACAGGAAAAAAAGGGTCATAAAATAAACTGTGACTAAAAACTGATTGATCATTAACACTTTGACAAAAAAAAAAGCAAACAACTCTCCTTATCACTCTACGGTTGCATAGGTTTTCAAATCTTTTTCTCTGGCTTTGGCTAACTTTTGACAAAAATCTGAGAAATAAACTTCAGGAACACAGATGGCAGAGCTAGACAAACAATAAACAGGAATATTTAGAAAAAGCGCTTACACAAACAGTCCCAGGTTGAAATGCAGGTGTCTTAACATAATCACCCATGATGCTCGAATAGCTAGAAGCTCTCTCTGTCTTAGCACTCCTTGACCACTACTTGCAATAGTGGCCACCACTATTGTCCCTCTTCTCCTGTAAAGCAGGAGTTAACAGCTTAACGGAGGTGGGAAAGTCTTCAGTCTGACAAACAGATGCACATGACAGGGAGCAGGGTTCCAGGGGTCTGTATGACCATGGCATGGTTTGTATGGAATTTATCATCAGTGTTCTGACACAGGAGAGTCATTTAAATATTCAGCTTAAAGTATTGCCCTTCAACTCCTGCAAGTTTAAGTTTTCTTCACCACAAACTCAAAGTTTGATGAAAAATGCATTTTCACGTGAGAAATAAACTTGTATATTACAGCTTTAATTATATTTAACACAACATTTACCACAAGCTATCAATTTTAAAATATATTCAAACAATATTTCAGTAGTACATTGCCGCTACTGAAGTTTCAAAGATAGTTAAAAGCAACTTGTCATCATCTGGACACTTGGGTGTACAGCTTGTTGAAATGTTAAGCCAACTCTTGACAGCAATAGCTTTTTCTGAAGGTGTTAAAAAAAAACAATTTATTTTAATGTTTCAACTACTTGAATTCAATGACCAGTTCATTCGGTCTTAGCTGGAAGTTGAAACAGAAAAAAAACCTGTCAACATACAAATGAAAAAGACGTATGAGAGTTATCTCCTTTTAAAATATAATACAACAGAAGTGATTAATTTTATATATTATTTACAAATAATACCTCTTTTTCCTAGTGAACTACCTAGTTCTTAATTTTAGAAATTGTGCTACCTATCTTACTTTCTTCCTTTGTGACAGACACATTTCAGATAATTTCATTTTTAAAAAATCCAATTAAATGTTAGTGCAGCATGACAATTAGTATACAAATTCATAGTCTCTCACTGGGTAACAAACAAAACATGCAATTATTGAAGGCTACTTTAGCTGCAAATTGCCATGTTTTTATGATTTACAACTAATGAAAATCCAATTGTCTTTAAGAAAAGAACAAAAACAGAGCAATGCTTTTCAAGATTGTAACAGATGCTTTAAACCAAAGTCTCTTGGTCGCTGATTTAGACCATGATTAATAGTGATCATCTGAATCAATTTCAATGTCAAAAGAGACTACAGACCACTGTTTGCAACACCAAGCTCTTTCAGTGACTTAAAAGAGCTCAGTGTCCATTGTACTTGCCATCTACCACAGATGGCACAGAAGACAGAGCAATAGGAGTAAAATCTGCTCCTTCTCTATTCACTTCATCTCACTTATACGGAAAGGCAGGTTTCAATTTCAGCAGTGCCAGGATGCTGACAGAAACTAGTTAACCCCATCAACACAACCAATTTGCAGTCTTGAAATCTTGCTAGCTGACGCAGCCAGCCCACCTCTTAAAGGAATACGACTTTGCCATAGGTAAATGGAAAAACATCTCCCTGAGCACAAAGGCATGGACATTGTTAACTGTAGTTTCCAGCAATAACTGCCTCTATGAATGTTCCATTTATCAGAGATTAGAGAACAGTATCTTGAACATTATTTGCATGACTTTGCAGTACTCCAAGGCAAAGATAAGTAAGTTCCAGAATTAGCTATGGTGCAATTCAAGTAGACTATTACACATGGAAATGAAACTTAGAGAATGCCTATTATAAACTAGCTTCATTTTAAGAATCATAGCCAGCATCCCTATCAGGAAATAATAAAAACTGTTACTTTGAGGGGAGAAAAAGCAGTTTGATGAAGTATGTTAGAATCATCACTTCCCAAGGATTAATTTTAAAGGATCATCTGCCATGGAAGTTGACAATGAATGAAAGGCAAAATACAACTTCTTTGTAATTGCCCTGTGCATATCTACCAAATGAATTGAAGAAATTAATCCTTTTAACACGTTCTTGTGAAGCCTCAAAAAAAGTAACATAGAAATAAGTTAGCAATTGCTCAGGATGGTAAACTGAGTTTCTAGGCTACCAAAACCTGTTACTGCAGCTAAAGCTCCTTGGAATATTGATACTTCATAGCGCAAGAGACACTATAATAACTTAAACACACAGCTGCCAAAGCTGTTGGCCTGTAACAAAAACAGGGATGATGTCTGTCAAGTAGTGCCCTGTAGACTCAACTGAGTTTATGTACTCAAATTTTAGAACAATAAATTACATAAATAGACAGGTTAACCTCCACAATGATTCCACATGACAAGGTTCATTTGCTATGAATGATAAAGAAAAAAAAATAAAAATTAAAGCTTTACCGAGAAGCCTAGTGGTTTTATTCTTTAACGTTCCACAATTTTGTCACACTCTGAACAACAAAATATATATTTCAGGGAATTGGTGTACTACTAATCATTATTGCTAAATTCCAGATCTGATAGGGATTTATCAACATGCAATCACAAGGTACACTGTGAAGTCAAAAAGGAATTGGACATATATATATGAAAAGAAACAAATTGACAAAACTAAATGGGAGTGCACAAAACAGAAACAAGAGCAGATCATGTATATAGACTGATTAATGTTGCTAGATGTAGTTAAAAAGACTAAGCAATAAGTAAACTTCAGTCAGAGAATTTCACAGAGCTACCACAGTACATCCTAGTGTGGAATATGAACAACATTAAATAATAAGATAGTTCATGCAATGAATTCATAAAAGATTCCTTCACACATTTATTGTATTGTAAAACATGCTGCATATTCTGTAAATACACTTTCATTCTGCATATAAAGCATGTCCCAAGCAAAAGCCATTTGAGACACGACACAGGAAGAGTGACCAACAGGTAAACTGAAGAGCTTCACTATAAGAAACTAAACTCAATAATGTTATATAGCTAAACTAAACCCATAAAAAGGTCAAACAAAAGTCAAAAAATACTATATACAGCAATATAAAGAAATGTGCCTGTTTCCAACTCTGCATTAACTGTGAATCTCCAGCTTAGCTTCAGGAGTACATTCCTGGTAAACAGATATGTTACACATAGTTTCACATTAGGCTGACCAACAGCATCTTGCAGTCTTGGGATACTCCTGCTGCCCTGTGATTCTCCATTACTGAAAGACATAGAAAAGAGAAAGCTGAACTCTCCCACAGTTTTGCTATCAGTACAGGATGTCAAAGAAGGAGCACTTTGCAATTAAGCACATACAAACACATGCAATGTGTTGGAAGAAATTTCGAAGAATCACCATTGTTCTGAAGCAGGTCATGTTATTTCATCTTTAAATGACTTTCCACATGATGCCCACTGCTGCTGACTAACAAGGGGTTTCCTTTCTGCTTAGAGATCATAATATGACAAATGACAGACATATAAATACAGGGACCAAGTCTGGAGGACTTGACCACTAAATAGTTTCTCAGATGTGTGTCATAACGCCCTCACATCTGATTCATATTATTGCGGACACTTATATTCCCCAATGAGAAATCAGAAGTTGTCTGGATTCTACTGACCTGAATCATATCTGCCTATTTAGTCCTCTGACTTATTCATTAGGAAAGTTCTTTTAAAATTACAGATATGTAATAGCTGAGAGCAATCTGAATCACGCAATACTTTCTTAATAACTTTCAAGCAGTCTTTTTCACAGCCTCACTTTCTCATTATTGACAGAAAATAAATCTGTCAATAAATAAAACATACTCTGATCAACTAGGAAAAATCTGCTTTCCACAGTTCTGAGAAAGAAGGAAGACGTACAAAGAAAAAATACATACAGTAAAACCAAAATAATAACAATTTACATATGAAAGTAGCCTTGGCTATTAGGAAACATTACATACAGTAGATTTTATGTAACAGGCAAAAAAACATATTCTTGAGATGATGTCCAAGGACTCAGATGAAGTCTTATCACTATTACTGGTCCCTTACTGAAAGCTCCTGAAATGGGCAAGGAAAAATAATACGGTTTCCCAGAATTCCAGACTTTGTGATTTGTGCTCCTGGGCAACCTACATGAATTTTTTCAGACTGACTAATTTAAAATATGTAATAGTCAGAAAACAGAGTTACTGATGAAGAATATGCCAAATTCAAAGAGATCAACCTTCTAGGAGTGTCTTCCTTCCTTGCAAAGCAGATTTATACCTGTAATATTTTCTGTTAGCAACTGTACCACATACTCATAGAAAATTTAAAAAAAAATTCTTGAGCTAGGCACAAGACTTTGAGACGTAAACTTTTCAAGTGCCAATGAAGTATGAGAATCACACATTTGTGGCCTGGTAGCACATACAGTCACCCATAATATTCCTTTCCTATAGTTGGAATATAGGAGTCATCATTGAAGAACTGAAGTTCAACAGACCTGGAATTCAGTGTCTCTTAAAGTAAAAGGTCTGTACTGTTACTGCTGCAACTGTTCATTATTCTCATGAATCAGAAAATTCCTTGGAAGTCGACTCAAGCCCTAACAATGCACAAATTATATATAGTCACATAGAGACTTCTATTTTTGAAGTACTCCTTTACAGATTAGGACAAATATTTTCAATTCAACTAATTTTAGCAGAATTTGGTATCTAGGAACATTCAAATGAAGCCTCACTTTAAAGCTTGCCTTATTATGCATTTGATACAAAACGCTAAAATGAAAGACAGTCACCTTAACTTCCTTTGCTATTCCTGTGTTGTCCTATACCTGGACAATGTTCAAAGAAATCCTTATTGTTCATCTCTCATCTTACTTCAATGATATCTGGCAATCAATCATCAGAAAGAACAGCTATTCAGATATAAATCAGACTTCAGTTACTACTCCTACCTAACCAGACTCATAAGCTTGACTTATCTTTAATTATCAACAGAAGAATTCTTGTTTCCTAGAACTGACTGAAAAGAAAGTAGTGAGAGTACTCTACTTGCCTCAAAAACTCTGAGAGTCCAACTAAGACAGAAGCAGCAAAAGAATTCAGTTTTATGTGAAAGCAGAACTGAATTCCCATAGAATAAACAAAAAGATAGTCCAAGCTATTTATTCCACATGCACATTTCTCAGATTTTGACAAATAAGGTTGATTACAACTTATTAGGACAAGGAATATTAGAAATCATTTCTAGCAGCTCATTTTTCCTTCTCAATAATGGATTTCAAAAAACATAAAGCAAGGAGGATGAATTGTCTAAAAATATCCTGCATACTGTGAGTATTACATGGATTACTGGAGGAAAGTACTCTATAAATTGAAGAATAGATTAACAGTTCCACAGTTCATTATCTAACTCTAGCAGTCTGGGAAAGTGTGGCAAATATCTGGCTATATAAGTCTGCAGCACATGAGAAACCTCGAAATCACAGAATGGTTGAGGCCATATATATCATATATTTATATATGATGATATCACCTCCCGAGCCTTCTTTTCTCTAGGCTGAACAGCCCTAGTCTGCTCATTCTTTCCCCATAAGAGAGATCCATCACCTTCATGGCCCTTCTCTGAACTTCCCTGTAGCTCCACCTTTGTCTTCTACAGAGCCTAGAACTGGCCATAGTACTACAACAATGGCCTCACCTGTGCTTATGAGACGGAATGGATCACCTCCCTCAGCGTCCTGGTAACACTCATCCTAACAGAGCCCAGGATACTATTGTTCTTTGCCACAAGGGCACAGTGCTGTCTCATCTTAACTTGGTGTTCACCGGTACTTGCAAGACTTTACTGTGCAGCCTTTCATATCATGACCCTTAGCACATA
Organism: Formicarius rufipectus; assembly: GCA_013399695.1. Classification (NCBI taxonomy): domain Eukaryota; kingdom Metazoa; phylum Chordata; class Aves; order Passeriformes; family Formicariidae; genus Formicarius; species Formicarius rufipectus. The sequence continues at coordinate 52,214 of VXAU01003524.1, read as the reverse complement.
TTGGTGCATGGGGTTGTTTGCCATTTCCTTTATTGAATTTAATGAGGTTCCTGTCAGTCTATTTCTCTAGCTTGCTGAGTTCCCTTCTGAATGATAGCACAATCTATTCCTTATGCTTTTATGCCTCAGCAAACTGGCCAAAGGTACACTCAATCCCATCATCCAGACTATTAAAAGCATTGAACAGGACTAAACACTGCACTGGCCCCTGGGACACACACACTGTGGGCTAGGGGTTTCCGCGTAGACTTCATGTTGCTGATGCCCAGAGTCTGTACCCACTCATTTAGTCCATTTTCAGTCCCCTTTGCTGCCTTCTTACCCAGTCCATACTCATCAGTTACTCTATAAGAATATTAAGAGATTGTCAATATCCTTACTTGAAGTCAAGGTAGACAATACCCACTACTCTTTCCTCATCTACGAAACTAATCATTTATTCATTGGTTGTAAGACTGGTAAAGATTTCCCTCTTGTTACTCCATGCTGAATACACCTCACGACTTTCTTGTCCCTCCATATGTCCAGTAGCAGTTTCCATGTTTAGTTATCCCAGCACCTTTCCAAGCACAAATTTTAATCTACACATAGGAATGCTCTCTCCCTGTTTCTTAGAATATTTATTCAAAGGTTGTAACAAAACAGGAACTTCCAAATTAATAAAAAGAATGGTTGCATGTCCCCAAAACGTCTAAACACAACTGGGTACATAACTGTAGATTCCATAATTGAAGGGTAAACCATTAGGAACGCAAGAAAGAAGAAACAAAAGTCATATCTTAAGAGTGAAAGTGTCAAGGAAAGAACTGGAAGGTTAAGGTTACAAAATTATTAATTTGTTATTACAAAACAATGCACTTATTTACATGCTATTTATCTTCAGTGTATATTTCAACTAACAACAGCTTAATCCTATATAATACTGCAAGTCTGTGGGCTGATTCCTACACCAATAACGCTGAAAGAAAAGTATGACATCTCTAACTTTACAGTCTCTTTACGAACCCTAAATCTGCAAGTTTTCCAGTTACAAGTTAGGAAAGTGTTTTCAAAAGGTTACAGATGCAAATAGGAATTCGAGATCAGCAGTAATGATTATTTAAAACAACATCCTAACTTGCACAATAACTGGGAAAGGATTTTTATCTTGATTTTAAAAATAATTTAGTTTATATGTAAATATTCTTATCTTGTGACTCAGAATAGACTTCTCTTCCACCTATGCACCACCCAGATTTCAGATCTCTCTTGGTGATTTTAAATGTTAAGATTTTAATTTTTTTTAAGGGAAAAATAAAAAGGACATAAACTATGCCACTTGGGTGGCAAGTAGAGGCAGTCCATGGGCTATACTTTTCTGTAGCAAACTCTTCCATTATTTTCTTTTTGTGTTACATAAAATTATGTGGATATGTCATTCATCTTCAGTGACAGACTTCAGTTTGATAAACAGATTCCTCAGTTTCTTCATATTTCCTAATGTTTCATCTTCTAGTCTTGTTCTGCCCTCAGTAAGACAATAATAAGGTAAAACCTACATGACAGAATCTACCTTTTGTGCAAATCAGTAAAAGCTTTGGATAGAATACAAATGAGATATGTTTGCTGTATTTCTTACCCTTACTAAGTGCATTTAAGAACTTCTTACTCACACAAATAGCACAGCATATAACCAAGCAGTGAATTTACACAACACTAAGGGTAACACCAATGTTACATGAATTCAGTTACATTTTTACTCCTTGAGGGTAAAGCCAGTCTTAATCTCTAACAAAGTGGCTCAAGGCAGAGTACAGCACTGAATAAGTAGTCTTACAAATTCTACTATTAAAAAAAAAGAAATTAAGGAAAAAAACAAAACAAAATACACACACATTTAAAAAAAAAACCAAAAACAAAAAAAAAAAAAACCAAACAAAAAAACCCAACACAAAACAAAACAAACCTCCACCACTCTGGTATAATCTTAGTGAAAGCAACCACTGCTAAAAATAGGGGCTGTTTTGATTCCTCTCCCCACAACTTAAAGATCTTAAGTACTGCAACTAATGGCTCAGTTTGGTTTTTTCAGCACTTTTATGTGCTTATTTTTAAACCAAGTGATATTTACTGCAGTCTTACTACTTCATCCAAATTTAGCAAGAAGTTGTAAATTACACCTATATAAACAAGTGCAGTATGCTTTTAATTCCCAGAAAATTCTCTTCTGTAGTTGTTATCCAAAATGATACTACAGCTTTTTTCAAAACCTATAGAGTAAGGATTTTAAATGTAATGAAATTGATAAAACTAAAGAAAGCCAAAGCATGCTATAAAGCTAAGTTTATCCAGTTGTCCAAGGAATAAATAATCTTCAGTGTATTTTGTCTATAAAGATAATTTAATGGTCTTCTTTCTCAAAATCTAACTAACATAAAGCATCTCCTTACTAGGTCACACATCTTAAATACAAATGCAATTATCAAAACATGACCTAGTTCTGAAAAGCAAAAAATAAAATACATTTTAAATGAGATTACAGCATTAAACTCAGATAGAAAAAGAACAAAGTAGGAGACTGACAATATTGTTGCTTTCTTATATAACATTCTGCAGTGGCACACACTAATTTGAAAATTGTTTCTCTTCATTAACAATCGCACATTTTAATTGTTGCTGGGCAGGAAAAATGTCATTATCATTTTCAATACACAGATTCATTTCAGTAACCAAATGCAAATAAAAATGTCCTCACAGTTCTATAAAAATAACATTCTGTAATGACAGCTTACTTCTTTGGAATAATTTAAGAAAAAGAACTAAGAGCCTATGACTTACTACGAAATTATGTTCACTTCTATTCAAAAGAGCACCACACAACAGGACATCTTGTGCACTCATCTAATCTAAATTCTTAATTTTTGTTTTATATTCTCCAACAGTTCCTTACATGGGGAATGACATCCTGAGATCCCACTTGGAGTACTTCATCTGGCTCTGGGATCCCCTGCACACACACCTGTTAGAGCAAGTCCAGAGGAGAGACATCAAGTTGATTAGGGGGATGCAGCACCTCTCCTGCGAGCGAGGGCTGGGGAATTTGGGATTGTTCAGCCTGGAAAAGTGAAGTCTTTGGAGTGACCTAATTGCAGCCTTCTAGTACCTGAAAGGAGTCTACAAAGATGGAAAGGGACTTTTTACAAGGGTATGTAGTGACAGGATAAGGAAGAATAGCTTCAAACAGAGAGAAGATTTAGTTAAGATTTTAGGAGAAAATTCTTTATTGTGAGATTGGTGAAACACTGAAACAGGCTGCCCAGGGAAGCTGTGGATGGCCTATTTCCAGAAGTGTTCAAGGCCAGGCTGGATGGAGTTCTGAGCAACCTGGTCTACTGAAAGGAGTCCCTGCCCTCAGCAGGGGGTTGGAATGAAATGATCTTTAAGGTCTCTTCCAATCCAAACCATATGGTTCTATGATTTTTAAATTTCTCTGCGAAGACCCTTCAGAAAAATGTTAGATATATAACTACATCTCATGATGTCATAATGTGTTAAAAAAAGCACACAATGCAACACACCTGTATATAGTGGAAATACACCATGTAACCTAAAAATTAAAGCTTCTTATATAGTATGCATGTTCAAACATACATGGCAAGATAATAAACCAATAATATTAGAAGTTATTCCTCAATATTCTTCTCTAATAATTTAAAAATCAATTGGGACAGCCTTCCAATTACTGTTTCATTTATTGTTTTAAAGTCAAATGGCAAAAAGGAGGGAGGGAGTAAGGAGAGGGGGAAGGGAGAAGAAGAAGAAAGAAGCAAAGACGGAAGAGAGACATTTAGTCAACCTAAGCAAAAAATTTTGTTACAGTATCAGGCTAGGGCTATATGTTCAAATTCTTCCAGTTTTCTAACCACTGGCATGTCTAATTGCTGTTAGAGAAAGTTGGGAGACAGTCCTTGATAGACTTCTCCAACGTGAGTCCACCCCACAGGCAACACGTCTACTGGGAGGAAAAAACCTGCTTCCAGCATGGGTCTCCTTCTCCACCAGTCAGGGCCACAAGTCTCTTCCAGGATCTCTCTCCATCCTGGGCCTCCCACAGGGCAACAGCTCCTTCCTGCATCCACCTGCTCCTCCATGGGCTGCAGGGGGTCTCTGCACCCTGATGGACCTCCAGGGGCTGCAGAGGGGCTGGGGGTGGGGAAATAGCTTTCAGTCCTCCCACCCCCACTCTGCTCCAGCATGGGGTCCCTCCTTCGCCTCCTCCTGCTCCGACCTTGGTCTCTCTCTCGTTGTTATCTCATGGCTGGAATTTCTCACTGCTCAACACTCCTAAATTCTATGCTATCACAGAGGCGTGACTGTGATTCTTAATTGGCTCAACTTTGGCCATCAGCACAAAGTCCCTCCTGGACCTGGCTGTCATTGGCTCCACAGGACAGGAGAAGCTTCTAGCAGCTTCGAGCAGAAACCATCCTGGAAGCCCCCCTTCTACTAAAACTCAGCTACAGAAACCCATGACACACTCCACTCCCCGCCTCTGTGAGACACATATTTAAAAATTTTAAAATCTATATTCAACACACAAATTTCTCATACTTAAACAGAACTAATAATCTACCAAAATAGAATATTACAAAAATTTCCCCAGTAAAAATCAGAATACCATCACCATAGCAACAAACTTAAATGGAAAAAATTCACAAATTCACAAAAAATCTACGCTTAGTACTTTCACCATAATTTTAGCAAACATTTCCTACAATTATTTCATTCTCTAACACTATTCAGTACTTGTTTTGCCTATTATCTCTCATCTCAAAATCCTCACAACTTGTATCCAAGTCACGGCATCAAAAACTGTGTCGGTTTTCACCTGGTGTCCACCCAAACCTCCAGGCCCCCCACCTTTCTCAGAGGAAAAGGAAAAGGAGGAAAGGAGAGAAAAAAAACTAGCTGAGAGAGAATGGCAAAACAAACTCAGAGTAGCTAAACACTTAAACTTATTACTAACAAGATAAGAACTAAAAGTAATAAAACTAAAAAGTAAGAAATAAATCAGTCTTAAGAACACCCCTCTCCTCCCACTCCTCCCTCTTTCCAGCAGTTCAAGAGAGCAGGGAATGGGAGTTTTGCTGGCGGTTGTTGCTGCCATTGCTCTTGTCCTGTGGGTCACTCCATGGGGTGCAGTCGGGTCTCTGCACCCCAGTGGTCCTCCATGGGCTGCAGGGGGACAACCTGCTCCACCACAGTCTTCACCACAGTCTGCAGGGGGGCTGCAGCTCTTAGTCCTTCCCCTGCTCCCATGGGGTCCCTCCCAAGGGACACAGTCCTCAATAGACCTCTCAAACGTGAGTCCACCCCACAGGCAACACTTCTACTGGGGGGAAAAACCTGCTTCCAGCATGGGTCTCCTTCTCCACCAGTCATGGCCACAAGTCTCTTCCAGGATCTCTCTTCATCCTGGGCCTCCCACAGGGCAACAGCTCCTTCCTGCATCCACCTGCTCCTCCATGGGCTGCAGGGGGTCTCTGCACCCTGATGGACCTCCACGGACTTCAGGGAAGGGGGGGAATAGCTTTCAGTCCTTCCCCCCCCTCCCCACTCTATCATGGGGTCCCTCCTTCACCTCCTCCTGCTCCGACCTTGGTCTCTGCGTTGTTATCTCAAGGCTGGAATTTCCCACTGCTCAACACTCCTAAGTTCTTAAATATGTTATCACAGAGGCATGACTATGATTCTTAATTGGCTCAACTTTGGCCATCAGCACAAAGTCCCTCCTGGACCTGGCTGTCATTGGCTCCACAGGACAGGAGAAGTTTCTAGCAGCTTCGAGCAGAAACCATCCTGGAAACCCCCCTTCTACTAAAACCTAGCTACAGAAACCCATGACACATCCCCTCACAAACCTTCCTATCTAGGTAATTCAGTGACTTAGATTCTCAAATATAATTATTCTCAAATAATAATTCCATGCTTCTTTCTTGGGAAAGCTACTAGAGATCAATATAAAAAAAAGCAGTCATAGAGGTTTCCTAAATTTCAAGTAATTCACTGATAGTATAATAATCCACTGTAAATCTTGTAGATAACACTGAAAATTTCCTTACATATTCAGTGGTTAAACACTCTAACATGAACCATAATGAAGACTAAAAAACATTTTTCTCAAAGTTTCTTCAACTCCAAGGAGCAATAAAGCATCAAATCACTGTGAATATTTTCTAGTTATTTAATGCAGACTGCAGAATTCAAATACTTCTTTACACTTCAGAAATTTTCTCACTTAAAAATTTGAAAATAACTGAATTAAAAAAAAAATTATTTACTAATCATAGGAAAATCTTGAAAACAGTTGCCTCTATTTAAGTATTAATAGCAGCTCCAAGTATTTCAAGTAACTTCGGACAAAGGAAGGCTAAAAAATTTTTACTTCATGCTAAGGAAGCCTCCCAAAATTCTAACAAAGTAAATGAACAGAACAACTTGCCACTTGCTTGGTATTCCAATACAAGGACAAACAGCAGTAGGATATACAGTATGAGATGCAGGAAATTAATAATCTAAGCACTTCTAGGTGTTGTACAGATTTTACTTATTTAAAGAACCCTGAGGATCTACTTCATTTCAAAGACATGACATTCATTTGAGGGCACAAGTATTGCCATGAAGTATCTAATCAAGGACTCATTCTTCAGCAGTTTGTACTTTACCTGAAAAAACACACTGGTATCCACTCATAACATTCTGTCCAAACCAGGATCTGACATGGTGTTCTTAAGGAAATGTATCTAAAAACATTTTCTGAGAAATTATTTATTCCTCAGAGATTTGTGCCAAAACTTCAAGTGGCAGAATATGTTTCATATGTAAATTAAATGCAGAAAATTAATTGCTTCAAACTTGAAACACTATACTTCTCTTTCAACAGAACATATTGGCAATACCCTGTGGAAAAACAATTATATTAAAACTGATCATCAGAGATGTAAAAATATAATTATTTCATGGTGAATTCATAATGTAAAACTTACAGAGAAATCACTATCCTAAAAAACTCATACAACTTTATTACAAGTTCAAACTATTAACAGGTTTTACTACACCAGAGGAAGTGCATATTAAACAAAATTTTAGAAGTCGTTAGTAGTGAAATTTCTATCAGCAGTTGATGTTTAACATGTTTCTAAAACGTATTAGACTATACTAATTGTACCAACCACAGTAATTCAACAGTAAAAATTAAATTCTAAAGCACTTGAATGTCACTGAACTACCCATCCTTTATGAAAAAAGCAGGGAGAATCACCTTTATCTTGGCTGAGATTTAGCTTTTCTAGCGTTCTTTTAAAAAGAATAAATGTACCATGATTCATATTTATCAATACACTCAATAATCCTTATGGTCCCTTCCAACTCAAGAAGTACAATGTGATGCCAGCTACAGATATTCTACGAACTGTCAAGAATTAACCATGCATGTTTATGTCATTTCCCTGATGTAACTCTTCTCAGATTAAAATTATAGTAAAGGAGAGGTTACATACCCAATTCATTAATAGTTGCTCTCGCTCTTGAGACAAAAGAACTGACTTCACTTGAGTGCATTTTTGCCCTTTCTTTAAGATCAGCACCTGCAAGTGACATTTCACATACATGTTAGCAAGCTGTACAGTATTGTTAATACATTTTCAAAAGTAAAATAATTCACAATTCATAAAAAAACATGCCTACTTTTAGAAATGAGTTTAAATTGGTCACATAAATTTTCCACAGATTTCAAGGAAAACATGACCTATTTATCAAGGGAAAAAAATAAACAATGATAAACAAAAGGATAAATTATCCATAACCAGATTTTCTTTAAGTATATTCTTCCCAGTGACATTTTTTCTTCTCATATTAAAATTGTCTATGAACAATAATAGCATTTATACTTATGGTTCATCTGACATACTGTTTTGTTTTCCCAACTGTGTCACAAAGTCTTGTTTTTCATATTGTGCTCTTGTTATTCTTTTATTGGTAGATCATACAATATCTAGGGTGCATGGTTTTACATTAACAGACTATATTTATCTAAATAAAAATCCTACAGTGAACCTAGTACCATTTTTCAACTCACTTTCAACTCTTACTGAAATGTATTTTTAAATAAGTTACATGCCATCACCATTTTTGTTCTTAAAAAAAACCCCTACAACTTGAAAATTATTATCTATTTCATCATGAATATATGACAATTACTGTGTTTAACAAGCACATTCTAACCAGACAAAGATACAAACGTGTTTTAAAAATTCACTTGTAGGAAAAACTGACATTTTCTCTAATGAGTGTGTAAAAAATAAAATATATACAAACATATAATGATAATAGCAACAACAATAGCTAAATACAGAAGGCCTTACTTCTTATAGAGGAAGAATACATAAAAGAGACAAAATTTGCATGGACACATTTATTTTCCAAAGAAATTAAACAGTCACACGTTAACTTAGCATGCATTTTTTCCATTTCATAAAAATTAACTTATTGAGCTAGTCTCTTGGCATATGTGTGAAAAGGCTAGACAAGGCAAATAATCAATGTTAAAAAGGTTCAGGTTTCTCTATCCTGAGAATTAAAATACTATCCATTCAAGAAAATGCACTTAACTCAGATTAAGACTGTACCTCAGAATTTTAAGATAAGCAGTCATAGGTTTCCCCTTTTACCTTTCTGGACTTAATTCATGCTAGGCCCTCTTGACCTTCTTCATCAAACATGGTTTTAGACACAATTTTGTTGACAGCATTAGTTGTAATTCACAACTCTAGCACTGTGAACATCAGTATCTTGATCTGACATTTTCTGATGGACATTCAGCTGTTCCTTTAAAGTACCATGTCTAACAAGGCTGCTCTACATTTCCCCATCTACTTCCATCATAGCAAAACTCCTTGTTTAACTGTGACTTTTGTTCTGCTTCCATGTATATCAATATAAAAACAATGAAGCATCAATCCTGGTTGCATTCACATGTTTCCCACTAAGTAATGTCAAGTTCAATTTATGCTATCAGGCACTTTGCCAAAAAACTTCCCAACAACCTTCCAGGATATGCCCCCGATGAAGACAGTATGACAAGCCAGTTGAGCAGACATATGTGTATATATAAAACCAGAATTACTATGGTCAAGTGAGCACTGCATCAAAATTGCAACTGCTACCTCAGTAATTCACAATCATTGCATAGGGCACTCTTGCCAGGAACCTGAAAAGCAAAGAAAATTTGCATCCATAAATCCAGATAGAACTCTAAATCATATAAAACTTTCACAAATGCATATATGTATAGAATTCTGTAGCTAAAAGGGGCTTTATCAAATGTCATGACAAAACCTGCTTTAAAAGTTACATCAGCAACTGTGCAAAGAAAAAAATATAATTTTTTTATATCAGTGAATGTCTGGGTCTAGCTTCTGCAACTCTTTCCAAATCACTGCCTACATAAAAACAACAAGAAACTGTGTGCTTTATTAAGGAGAAAACTGGTTGTGCAATCCAACACACTTAAATCCTGCTCACTGGGCATGCTCTTGAAAAGCACTATAAGGAAAAATCTAGTGTTACTGTTAATAAAATCCTCTGTTAATACAAGAGTAAGACAATTTTTAAGTTTTTACTTAGTCAGACTAATGGAACAATGGACTCAACCAAAAAAACCTCAACCCTTAAAAAAATACAAAAACTGCAGACCTTTTCCTTCAGTTACTATATATATTTCCTTGACCGCTTTTACAGAAATCTACTACATTTTCAACAAAAACATTGTGTAAAAATGGATTAAAATGTACCTTCTAATTTAAAATTAACATTTTTTTAATTAATGTGACAAAATTTCAGATCTTACTGCCATAAACAATTTTGTAATCTAACCTTTTTAAGTGTTTCTGCCTTATAAATGGCAAGGAAGAGGAAAGAGTGCTTTTCGTAGCCCTTTTTCTATTTTACCTCTCCCAGGCACAGTAATGGTAACTGAAGCTTTCTCACAGGGAAGAATTTTAGTCACAAGCCATTCACCACACTCCAAAAGAACATACACCTCGGGATCCTCTGGTTCACAGGAGACAGAACTGCCACCAACTTAATACTTTGGTTCCTGTTGTAAGATTTGACCACTGGTCAAAGAATCATTAAAGAATTCTGTGACCCAGTTAGAAGAAGGGTCTATTCATAAGCTTCTTCAAAATCTGTTCTCAAGTTAGAAGTAGAAAAAGTTATGTTTCTGAGGCCAGCCATGAAAGAAGGTGCAGATTCTACCAGACACTTTGCTCTCTCAGCTAGTGAAATCAAAGACCTCTCCTCTCACCCCAAGTTTTCTCCTTCAAAGTAGCAGAAAATAGTATTTGCTCAACTGCTGAGAGCAAAAAAGTAGACAAGCTTTACAAACCACAAAAACTCTGACACAAAGAACCTCTGCAATTTTCCCATGGGCCACAGCTGAAATCTGTGGACATGTTTGACCCATCTGCTTCTCCACATCCACTCCCAACCGGCTGGGGCTGTATTGTGGGTCCATTAGTCCCAACCACACTGAACACAGGGCTCTCTAAACCCTTCTACCGAAGAAAGAAAGGGCAAACTTGAGCTACCAGCGAGCTGAGGCAAACTAACTGTTGGAGTTTTGATTACACACTATAATTATGTCCCCACATCCATCCGGTTTGTACTGGAACATGATTCATTTTCTCCATACTACACTTTCTGGCATCTCAATGCTAATTGATTCTCATCTGCTCAGAACTGTAAAAAAGCTAGTCAAAACTAAATGTGATTTTAGTAGTCAGGCTCCCCAGTTCTCACCTTTCTGCTCTCAGCATTTTATGAACTCAATTCTGAAGATCATGAAATGGCATTTTCAAATTACTAGCTGCTAGTACAGGACAAAAGAGAAGTGTCACAGTACACTGACAGTGCCATCAACCACTTCTGCCTACAGCTTACATTAGTATTTGATCAGGTACTCTTCACATGTGAATAAACTCTTATTGAATCAATTTAACTCACAGAAGTATGACTTCCAAATTTACACAGCAAACTGGTAGTAGAGAACATTCCTACAGACGTCCAATGAATGGATCTGTTTGAAAAATCCCAGCATAAACAGCAGTTTTTCAGAGTTCTGCTGCACACAAGTCCATACAAAGTCTTTCCAGATCAATTATTGAAACTGATGTGAGGAAGACACATACTGTTTCATGCATCACCTGCACTTCTACTGAGGTTTTGTCAATCCAAAAGAAAATATGTTTGATTTTGATCAATCACTTTCTTATTCCCCTTCTCCAATATTGGAAGAAAATAGTAAGTTTGATGTTTTTTTGGGTTTATTACCTTACTTCCCCTAGGTATGAAAACCCTATTGGAATCATTCTCTTTTCCATGGTTTTCAACATTAGGCTACTCTCAATGGTTGGCTGTTGTACACTCTCAGTCAAGAGTATTCGCAGCATGTGCCTGACTTCCATTTTGCAATGATGCCAGAGAAAATGTTTATTTGAGAAAGCCAAGGGCAGTCCAGCAAGATGAGCATATTGCTGTTATTCACCAGCATTTTTCCAGCTACATTTATGCATGACAAGGATGGCTATTTAACTTAGAGAACACACCAAAGGAAACCAAGTTTTACAGTGATTACTCTAACCCTTCTTGCCTCTTGCCTTTTTTGGATATTTCACAACTTTCTAAACAGAATTTATATACTGTTGAAAAGCTGTGTTGTGTTTGAAAAATATGTTCCAACATCTTTGTATAAGCCTCACTTTCCAAATACTGTAAATGCCTAGAAATCTTCTTGTAGGCTGTACTATACTAATTCCAAAACACACCACAAAATCTCAACACTCTCAACAATCTCAAACAAGGTATAAAGTTTAATGGTTTCTATATGTTACTTAAAAATTAATTTTATTCAATATTTTAATTTTTTTTAAATAAGTCTTTTAGAAAGGTGACACTCCAAAATTAAACAGTGAAGTTATTCTATCAAATGTGAAAAGGTGCCTGAAGTGTCTTTTGTCTGAGAAAAGGAAGTGACACATGCACAAGCATTTGAGGTAGAATAAAGTACTAAATTCTTAGCATAGCAATGTTATTTTGAGCTTGCCCTTTGATCTTACCACACTAAAATTGACCAATTCTGTCAACACACCAAAACTGCAGTAAGGAAGTGACATCAGAGAGTATCAGAAGACACTACGCCCAATTCTTCTGTATCCTCTAACCCAGAACTAAGAACACTGAAAAGAGCAAAACACAAAGGATCTGTGTACTCACATCTTATTCCCATGCAAAGCAATTAAGCAGACTGTGAATTAATATCCCTCCTTCTCTACACATAAGTAAACAAAGCACTGAGGCAAACTTAACATATATTGCATACTAATTTATAACCATTACAAAAAAAAATTCCATTAAGGTACATATAAATATGTCTCCTCAAAGGCAGATGTGTGCATCTCCTAGAGAAGCCACTGCAAGAAATCAGAGTTTGGCTGAAATCATTGTCAGAATCCCAGTACACTTCTATAAGGTTAGGAATATACCAGATGGAAGCTGTACATACATATGTGAGGACAACACTATAGCCAACTTAAATTCAAAACAAGAAAGATTTACCAACATTTCTTTTTTGGTCCAAATTTCCAAGAATTTCAGAAATAAAGCTTTTACATCCTGAAATCTATTTAGGACAACTTAACTCCCAATTAACAGTAACTGCAATACCTCATGAAACAAATCTATTTATTTTAGAGATAATGTCTAGTCAAACAGAAGTAAAACTTTGTTAACATAGGATCATATTATGAATATAATTCAGTTGATACATACATGCAGTTTATAGCCTTAAAATCCTTTTAAAAATCAAAAAAGCACAATTTAAATTTGATTATTATAATGTCACCATGTAGACTGTTTTTATTTTGCTTTCAACTAACATTCTTCTATGTGTAAAGCTATATACTTGACAAATCACACCATAAATCGTCAGTGACTACAGAAATCTGTAGTCATGTAAAAGAAGAATGTATTATGCATTGCAAACAAAATATCTTGAATACAAATGAGTTCAGTCTGCTCAGTCAAAAACAGACAGAATGTATCGTAACTACTGACTATCTGGGGAACCTTTCAAAACGCAACAAAAAAAATTATCATTTATTTGGTAGAATAATAGACAAATCTAAACTGCCTCTAGAGAATCACCTGGTTCAACCTTCTTTTGAATGCACAGCCTTAGATTAGGTTATCAAGGGTCCTTCCAAGTCTTTAATACCTTTCCCAAGCAGACGAAGGCAAAGAGAAAATGCAATACTTCTATTTTTCCTCTGTTGTTCATAATTAAGCTGCTACTCTTATGCAGCAGTGGACCTACATTTTCCCTGACCTTATGCTTGCTGCTACCTTACCTACAGGAGTTTTTCTTGTTACTCTTGACACCTTTTGCCAGTTCAAACTCCAGCTGAGCTTCTCCCATCCTAAGCACATCTCTGCATAACTGAGCACTTTGAAAATCTGTCTCATTTTCCAAGTGTAAAGTGAATAAACAACTCTTCCAAAAATCTAAAAAGATTATTCATGAGATTAAAATACAGGAAAAGTTTTGTTGGGTTTTTTTAAGAATAAAAATTAATATTCAAATCTAAACATTTAAAAGCTACAGAACAGACAAAATAAACTGGAAAATGTACAGAATATACTCCAATGTATTCCTCAATATTTTCAAGACTTTAGATTCAAATTGACTCTGTCAATACTTATAAATCAATTAAAAATTCAGAACTGTAAGAAATGAAACATCATTTCATTAAGTGCTATTCATTTTAGTTGCGATGTATGAGAGAGCTGAAAGTTAAGGATAAAAAGTGAAAAAAAAATAGTATCGATATATGTACTAAAAATATGTACTAAAAGAACAGCTAGCAACTTGCTTCTAATGATCAGCTCCTTTTATGAGTACTACTACAAAGAAAGACCTTACAAAGTATTACAACTTACTCCATATTTTCCGTTCTCAGAGATTTTATATTTAAATTTTAAAATAAACATGCATTAACAGGTAAAGTTTATATCAAAATATCATTTCCTCAAAGATTAATCTCTAAGAGAACAAAATATTTTTGGAAAAACATGGCTTTGCATAACATTTTTTTTTCAGTTTACTTATTCCTTAAGGTTAAATAAAAATCTAAGATTCACATTAGCTTCATCTTTGCTGTAAAGTACCTTGAAACTTTTCAAGAAAGAAAGATGTGGAATTAGCAGGAAGTTGGACACAGCACGACAACCAATATGATCTCAGGCTAATGCCAATTTATTGTTCACAAAGCTCATTGTTTTATACATTTAGAGTATCAGCATCACACATACATCAAGCGTTTATTGGCTACTACCTACTGTCCACGTGTTATGCTCTATTCTATCATTGGCTAAAGTTACTTGTTCACGCGAACTGCTGTTCTTCTTCTTGCATAGTCCCTTTGTCACATAGGTATCTTTTTGTTCATTTATTTTTGCAAGTTCATATATATTTCCCATCCGCAGTTTTCTCTTTTGTATCTTTTTCAAGGTTTTTACCACATAGCCACATTGTCTCACAAACTCAGAATATCTGGATTGCTCATACAATATATGTAAATAAAATATGACCTTGTTCTTGCAAATATCCCACAGAAAGAATCCTACAACATTTAGTCTAAGTTCCCATACAGTTTTATTCAAACTCTCACACCTTCTCATACTTAATTTTTCCTTTATATCTATTTGTTAATTTGAATTAAACAGACATCATCACCACTTTTATGAGGCAAACGTTACTTGGATCTCTACATTTTAGTGTATTTCTGTTGTGGTTTAAGCCCAGCTGGCACGTAAGTACCATGTAGCCACTTGCTTAGTCCACCTCCTCTGCCAGTGGAACAGGAAGGAGAATGAGAAAAGGGTTAAGAACATTTTAATAATGAAAATAAAATAAGAATAAGCATCATCATGACAACAATAACTGATGGAACAAAAAAGAGAGAGAGAAGTAAAACTCAATAAAAAAAAACAAATCATGCACTATGGCTCACCACTCACTGATCAATGTCCAGACCATCTCTCAACAGCAACTGGCAGCTGCCAGCCAACTCCCCCCAGTTTATATACAGGGCATGATGTTCCATGGTATGAAATATCCCTTGGTCAATTTCGATCAGCTGTACTGGCTGTGCTGCTCCCAGCTTCTTGTGTACCTACAAAAATTC
Organism: Formicarius rufipectus; assembly: GCA_013399695.1. NCBI lineage: Eukaryota > Metazoa > Chordata > Aves > Passeriformes > Formicariidae > Formicarius > Formicarius rufipectus. The sequence continues at coordinate 36,933 of VXAU01003524.1, read as the reverse complement.
TTGACTTAGGGTAAGCACTAGTTAGCAGCATCCAAAACATCAGTGTGTTATCAACATTATTCTCATATGGAATCTAGAACACAGCACTATACCAGCTACTAGGAATAAAATTAACTCTGTCCCAGCCAAAAAAAACCCCGCACTTTAATGATTTTAGCAAAGGTAGGAAACAAAAACCACAATAGTAACATAAAATATATCACAAAATAATAAGCAAGTGCTGAAAATCTTCTCATATACAATGGAATGTAGAACTCCAAAAGTTATATATAAGTACTCAGAACTCAGTTTTCCAGATGCATTAAATATTTAGAAAGTCAGCACACTGTAAAAATACAGAATTATTTGAAATTAATACAAGTAAGGGTACATATGCTCCTTGGCATTAGTAAGAAATTTGAGTATGTACTGTACTTATTAAAGTAAAACCAGTGCACTACTACTGGACCCACTCTAACAGTGAATTAATGTATTTAAGAGCTGGCTCTGAAGTGTCAAAGAACTATAAACAAACAGTCACTCACTGAAAACAGAGACCTTGGTCCTTACACCTAATTTGGTTATCTCTTAAGTTTTTGATACTGTTACACACACATACTAAGGAAATTATGGTATGTTTATCATAAAAAATGTTAAATAACATTTTAGTTAAGAAATTAGTTCACAACATGCAGTTAGCACAAGGTTTTCAAAGTATCTTTAGTAGTTCAAGAGAAAGTACTTTAAGGTGACCTTTCGTCAACTTAAGAGTAACCATCTACTTTCTACCGTAGTCATTTGCTTTACTGAACAGCAACCATCAATTCTGTTGCACATCTGCACAGACACAAATCTTTGCAAACACCACCTGCACTGAGTACAAAGAAAATGCACTTAACATGTGACTGTAATAAAAAGTACAGTGTATTTTAAATTTCAAAATGAGACGGATGCTATCTACAGTCATTTTAGTTGGGGGAAAAAGTTTGACATGAAAAATGCCATGTAGGTTTGCCACATAAGGAAATACTTTAAATAAATAAAATTGGGTTTTTTTTAATGTAAGACTCTATATTCCTCAGGTTCTCTAAATGTGAACATACAATTTGTGAACATACAACTGATATTGATATTTTTCCATCTAAAACTTATTTTCATCATTTATTAGCATGGCTTGATATCTGCACTTTTTGCACATATCCCTTTTGCGTCACAGAAACATTCCTAAGAATCATCAAACTGTGAAGAACAAGCAAAATGTCTGCAATTCCTATATATTTGAGCCTGTGGCAGGATGCCAGTCCTAAACCTTCCTTCTGGTAAGACGGTAGTGCTATAGCTCCAGCACTATATGTTATATATATTGTAATAATGTATACACAGATCAGCATATTTAAAGCACGAGCTGATATATCAGTTCCCATAAATAGGATATTTCAGAAAGTACAACTTCGGGGGCAGAGGAGGGTTTTGCCTTTTTTTTTTTCCTTCTTTTAAGCTTTTGAATTCTAAACCTTTCTGAAAGGCCCAGGTAATTCACACAGGTTTCCACTTCAAATCCAGAAATCCTAAATATAAAGTACTAACTTCATATACAAATGTTCTAGAATCCCCATCCAATACCTATGCAAGTTCAGACCAGATATAGATTAAAGTCAGCTGGCTCTTTTTCCATCTTGTCTGTCCAGCTCTAAATTTACTTAGACCCAACAATATTCCTCCTGTTCACCTTTTCTACTAAAAAAAATTAAAAAAGGCAGCATACACCATACACCTCACATGCCTTTCCTGAATTCATCTTCTTGTGCAGAGGGTGGCAGGGAGGAAAGAATCATTACATGGCTATTAACCTCACCTCCTAAAAACAAAGTCCATTTTTTCCCAAACACCAACCAGTTTTCTTTTGAAACTTGCATCATCCAGTAACTGCCTCAGTCACCCTCTAGTCCCTATCCTCTTACTACCCTAGCACAGCAGCCCTTCATGCAGTTTCCTCCATGACACATAAAACAGACCAGTTGTGCTGGTTTTGGCTGGGGTAAAGTTAATTTTCCTCAATGTCCAGTATGGGGTTGTATTTTGGATTTTTCTGAACACAGGGTTGTTAATATAGAGATGTTTTTTCTACTGCTCACCAGCTCTTACTCAGAACCAAGGCTTTTTCTGCTTTTCATACTGCCATGCTGAGAAGGGAAGCTGGGGGTGCACGGAAGGCTGAGAGAAGACACAGCCAGGACAGGTGACCCACATTAATGAAAGGTATATTCCATACCATACGACATCATGCTTAATATATAAAGTTGGGAAGAAGGAAGAAGCTGGGGATGTTTGGAGTGATAATGTTCATCTTCACATGTCACCACTAGATTTGAAGAGTCCCTCCTCTCCTGGAGATGGCTGAACACCTGCCTGCCCATTGGAAGCAGTGAACCGATTCCTTGTTTTGCTTTGCTTGTGTGCATGACTTTTGCTTTTCCTACTAAACAATATTATCTTAACCCATGGGTTTTCTCACTTTTACTCTTCTGGTTCTCTCCCTCATACCACTGGTGAGGGACTGAGGAAGCAGCTGAATGTGCTTAGCTGCCAGCTGGGGTTAAACCATGACTCCAGTATTGGTGGAAAGGTACAAGAATAGTACAGTTACCTATTTCCAAACAATAAATTAAGACAATATTAATTTTCATTCTGTGCTACGTCTCATTTCTAGTGACTTGTGCCAGGCTAACAGATCAGGACTAGCAGAAGACAGACACAAAGGTTGCAGATAGATATAGAATCAGTGGAAAAGATCCAGAAGGAGGAGACAGTGGTGGCAGTAATGAAGGTCACCTAGTAAGTGGCTAGGAACCACCAAGACAGACCTTTGGAACAATCAGATCTTGACAAACCTGTTTGCCCTCACCTTAGAACAACACCCCATAAAACATTCCAACTACAGGACAAAACCATGAGTTTACATCATGGTAATGATAAATACCAGCATTCAATAAAAAGCAATATATGTTGCAATTATTATTCCGTATAGAGCATTTTCTTTTTAAACAAAACAAAAATCCTATATCACTTTTATTTCTTTTATTTCCACAACAAGATTACAGAAGTACTTCTTTAGTCATTCTGTTAGTCTGAATACCCAACTTCCTCAAACCACCTTTCATTTTCAAATTCACCCTTCATTGGGAGAACTCCTACACTCACCATAACTTAATTCTTATACAGAATAACAAAGTTCAAATATGACAACCATAAAAGTTGCATTTTTTACCCTATTATTCAGCTCCAAATGAAGGGTACAATCATTGTGATTTCTATTTATTCTACACCTTCTATAACAAAATTCTCAAAAGATTAGCACCAGAGTTTTGGGGTTTTTTTAAACAAAGAACTAAAACTAATTTACATAATAGAATAATAATGTACAGCTATTCTAATTACTGAAAAAAAATTAGTATTAATGTAGTATTGTACCTATATATCCACTGCAATAGCCTTGTTAATATCTAACCTTTATAAGAACTGTCACACAGTTTTCTGTCTTCTGATTCCCAAGAGGGCATTCCTTAAACTTGCTAGTGCCGAGATTCTTTATCATTCTTCTCAAACCTTAAATGCATATTCAGATTGAACATTCTTAGTAATTAGTATTAAGCCTTTCATCACAAAAAACATGAACACATACAATTTTCAGCAACCTGCTGTTTGTTCCACTTTGATTTCTAGTAAGTTCAGTAATCAAAAAAAAAGAACTTGCATAGCACTATTGCCAATGACTGACTCAAATACTTTGCATATACCATATATCTGACCATTGCATATAAGGTTTTTTAATGTTAAAGGAATTGATACTGCTAGGTTTATCTATTTTGATTACCAGTAACTACAAAAATAGTTAACTAACAGCACACTCAGTTTTATGAGCTGTAAATAGAAAAGGAGGAAGCGTGTTAATGTGGTAAAAAAAGAGAAAGTCAGAATTTCTTCTAAAGAAGTCCTGGAGTTAGCACACAGGCATACAACCAATTAAAGAAAGGAGGTGTTTTTCCTGAGAAAAACCACAGTTTGAACTGTTAGGCATGGGTGAAAGCCTTCTTCTTCTTTTTCACTACCCTTCATTCCATCCTTTAATTCTGAAAACATCACTCAGTATCTCTTTGCAAGACTTAGTCATAATGGTCTATTAGCTGGAAACTTCCAGCAGGTCAAGATTCAATGACACTGGATTCTGTGCAGCTATGCAGCAAGCAATAATTGCTGAAAAAATGGAACATTTAAAGCAGCATGCAAATAATATATAGTTATATAAAAATAAAGACATCTTGTAAAGAATGTCTGCAACAGTAATCATGTCCTGTTGCCTCCCAATTACAAGATGATAATTCTTGTCGCATACATTAGACCATAAACAAAGTTGAGGAAAGACTTGAAGTAATGGCCTTAGAAAGACTGTATGATGAGAAAACTGAGTTTGACTAGAAGCCTTTTCAAGGTATAGCAGGTAAGAAGAACAAGGATTTTTGTGGGAAAACTCAAACTGGAGAAGAAAAGTCTTCAAGGTTAAAGAGCTCAGCTTTGGCTTGAAGTCTATTCAGAAAGCTTGATATTAAATATGAACTACCAAAAAAAAACCAACAAAAAACCCACATTAAAATGGCTGGTATTGCTGCACAAACATCTCTAGCTCATAAATACTAGGCCAGCACTAAGGGCCAAAGTCTTGCCTTTCTAAACAATACTATGTGAAAGTAACGACTAGGATGTAGTTACATGGGTAGGAACATCTCTTAATTATCCTTTGTTCACACAAAAGTCAGACATGAAAACAGCAGCTGAAATTCTATTTCTCACAACACCAAGTTAAGCAGCTCACAAGCAGTACTTCCCCTTAGTCCCAGTGTCCCTAAAGGTTTCAAACCAATTCAGAAAAATAAAAGTGCTTGCAAATAGCAAAATTTCCCATCCACTGAACATATTTTCAGCACTAATATTGCAAATTCAATTCTATTTTCTAAGGACTTGTTATTTTAAGATACTTCAGAGATATTTGATCTATTTTTAAAAGATGTTCCAATGGACTTGTCAGCAAATTACTTAACAGAAAAAAAAAAGAAAGAAAAGGAAAGGTCATACAACACTGGAATATTACTTGCCATCTGGTGAGGCTTAACAAAATATGCACATTGGTGAGATTTGTGCCCAGAGCTGAATTGCTCAAAAACCGTGTCCATCCACACACATTCAGTACGTTCCAGCTGGTGACAGAAATCCCACAAATACAAGGTAAAATACCAACAAAATACTATTTTAGATCTGAATTTCTTACATGCTACAAAACCCTGACACTTCAGTATTAACAAAAACTATCTGCATTACATTGGAAGATGCAGAGGGACAGCATAAACAATTACCTATCTATCTGCAATTTTTTATCATTAAATAATTGAGGGGATTGAATTTTGTTAAAACACGCAGGATCTGGCTAAAAGTCAAAGCATTTCTTTTACTTATTGGAACCTTTTCTTCCTATTTGTGGCAATTAGCACACACACATATATAGTTGCATTGTGCCCTTTTCAATGCCATTTATAAAAGCAGGTATGAAACTAACAGTTGCAAACTGTCTTAAGATGAAAATGCCACAAATTCAGACATGTCTATTTACCTCTGCTACATGATCATTTTATTTATTCTTTTCAAGAGCAAGTGGAGAAGAATTCTTTACCATGCAATAACTATTTTTTCCATGTGTTGCGCACATGTATTCTATTTCCAGGACACATTACCACCAAGAACATGAGATCAAATTATTTTTGCCAGCAGGTTTTTTCAGCCAAGGATATAAACGGCAAAGCAAGCTCAGTTTTCTCACCAGTGAAGAAATGAGATGTCAAAGGCACTTAGTATACCAGAGTAAAGAGTTATTTAACTCATATAGTGTACAATGACAACATGTATCAGACAACTGTGAAAAAACAGCATCCTTTCTTCATAAAGCAACATGACAAATATCCAGAGACATGAGTATTTCAAATGGAAGTGACTGCTCAATTTGGCTTAATAATTATGGACGAATTCTGGACCTTAGACACTGCAGTTGGAAAGTCAAATGTTCAGAGGTTCATAATAGAAGTTAAAAATAATTAAGTTCCTCACCTAAGAACAAATGCATTTACCAGCAAGGTTCCTGGGTAGCAGAGGCCTAGCCAAAAGTTATCCCATGAGTTTAGTTTGATCAAGGCCAATCAATAATCTGTGTCCTTCTGTTAAAGTGATCTTCACATGGTTTTAATCACATTAAAACTACAAAGTTTTAAACCATTTTTTATGGAGACAAGCTAGTGAGTGTAATTTCTGACAAAAAAATTGCTCCATGTGCATGTCCCGAAACTGTAGCAAAAGCTACCCAGCCAACACCTAAAAAGAAGCCTGCAGCTTTTGAGAAGCTTTTTTCTATGACAGACATGGGATTTACACATAATAAAGATGCAATTGCTTTCCTTTAATTAGTATTTGAAGATGATAAAAATAATGAAAACTAGATTAACTAAAACAGGTATTCTTCACCACAATTGTGTTAAAGTGGGTCTGGTATCACACAGCATTATTCAGGCTGGAAAAGACCTCCAGGATCATCAAGTCCAATCCTTCACCTAACACAGCCATGTCCGCCATTAGACTATGCCGTAAGTGTCACATCTACACATCTTTTAAACACCTCCAGAGACCATGCTGGACTCAAACAAACAACCCTACTAACCTGTTATAATCACCAAACCATGGACAACGTGATACTAAAAAAATTCTTTCTAATACAGTACTGGGCAATAAATAAAATTCTGCTTCAAAATATGCAAAGTTGTCTTGGGAATCTAAAAATGTATTTAGTACAGAGATGTGCAAGTGGATTGGAAAAATAAAGCTCCTGAATTGTCTCTATGCCAGTTAGTATACTAACCCAGTGTTTAGAAGAACCAAAAAAAAAAAAAAAAATAAAATTTAAATGTATATAGAGAACTTTTTCTCCATCCCAGATGGGGATCCTTGAAATGAAAGGCTTAAAGCAAAACCACATTACGGTGCAGGCCTATAAAGAAAGACAACCAAACAACATTTTGTAATTTAGGAATACATCTTGAACTCAGAATCTAGTACCTAAATACTCTAAGGTGCTGCAATTCCAGATTCCATTAAAAAACTGGAAGTGTCCACAAGTAAGGAGTGAGGACAATAATCCTCATAATCTCTCAAAGTTTATGCAAACTGTGAACCATGAAGTGCTAGAAGGACCAAAAGAATACTTTTCCAAAACCTGTGTTTCTACTAGAGGAGTACTAAAGTTACTGTTGGATTAAAAACAACTAAGAAGCACCTCCCTAAATAGCAAATTCTTAGCTAAGAATTCATCACTGCACTTTGAAAACAGAATAGGAAACAAGAATAATGTTCTAGGGCTGCAACACCTGCCAGAAGAGGCTTAAAGTGACTTCAGGCATTCCTCTAGCTAAGCTAAAAAGGAGTATGGTAACATTATGTTCTATTCATTACAGGACATTTTTGGAACTAATCCAGCTAATGACTCCAGATTTCAGTTCTGATTTCAGACAAAACCATAGTTTTGAATCTGGATGGTAGATAAGCCCCAACTCTGCTTTCTCACTGTGCACCAGCAAGATGGAGAAGATAAAAGGAACAGCAAAAGCAAGGCAGGGCCAAGGACAGAGGGAGCAAGGGGTGTGTATTGAAACCCACCTTGCAGGTTTTGAGAAAGACAGTTCAGTAAGTATCGGGGGCAAAAAAAAGAAGAAAACAAATTATGTAAAGGCAATAATTGACCACCAACAGACCAATGCCTCTCCAGTTCTGAGTAAGGTCTACTTTGGAAAAACAACTACTCATTTTTACTGCTGAGTATGATGTCATATGTTATGGAATATTCCCTTTCTCAATTTAAGTTGGCTGTGCCACCTGTGTACTTTCCCAGCCTCTTGCCAACCCTCAGCTGACTGACTGGCACAGTGAGAAGTAGAGGAGACCTTGATGTTGTGCAAGAACTGTTCAGCGACAACTAAAACACTGGTGTCTTTCCAACACTGTTTTGTTCATCAATCTACAACACAACACCATATGGGCTGCTATATGGAAAATGAACTCTACTCCAGCCCTGCCCAATACAAGTTCTAGATACAAGACCACTAGTACTCATAGCATTTCTAAGCACTCACATCAACCACAAGCAAAACAACTCAAATATTTCAAAATACTTACGTAGAGGTACAAAAAGCTGATACATGCAAGGATAGCGAAGGACTCACCTGAACTGCCCTGTGACTTCAAAAAAATCAAGACACCAATGATGACTGCACAGACATTCCCGTAGCTTTAAATATTAAATTAATAGTTAACTAGCTTTAATACACCTGCAGGAATCATTATCACCTATAGCTTGCCTAAAGATGAAAAATTATTCCATATTTGGGATTTTCCTGAACTGGAGAAACTCAAGCATACCAAAACAATTTTTTCCACTTTCACAGAAATAAAAACTGTTCAGATACAGCATCCTATCCACTAGTCTACCCTACTGAATCAAGAACTGTAGCAGCACTGTACCCCACAGTCCTCACACATTGATCCAGGCACCAAAGGCAGTCCAGTGATAGTTATGCAAGTTTCCAGTTACATCTTTTTCTAAGATAGTCAAGTTCATCTACACATCTCTAACCCACGGGGTATTAGAGATGTTTCTTACATGGTATCATGAATGCCAATGTCATCTAATTTCATGTTTCAATGATACAGGATAAAAAAGGGGGAGAAAAAAAGTGTGATGAATTTCAGTGAGTAGCTGTACATAAAACTCAACACTACTCCTGTGTCACAAGGACTGTATTCCAAAAGTCAAATACAATTGTAACAAGTATACGAAATGCAGGAATTCATCTACCTATGTAACCTAGAAAACATGGGTTTGGAAAAATGTTATAGAAATACTATAGGATAATTATTTTTAAAACAAAATTAAATGCATTGTAGTAGCACCACATAGCCATTAAAGGTGCATTTCCAAGCAACAAAAGCTGCAATAAGCTACTGACATCACCAAAGACATCTGTGGACCAAACCCTTGAGAAGCATATTAAAAAAAAGAAGACAAACAAATACAGAGCAAAACTATTTCTGATTATTCTCTAAATATTGAAATAAAAAATTTGATATATTTTATATTCAGAAACTAAAGTCTCTTCATAAGAGCAAATGGGGAAACAAGTTGTCCAACTACCTAAAGACAACCACTGTTGAACAGTTTTTCCAATATAAACCTTTCTGCATCCATCTGATACCTTTTCCATTTTAATTTAGTCTATTCTGGTAAAATTCACTCCAGAAAAGATTTTACTATTTGAAAATTTATTATAGCATGCAAAGTAAGGTTTGCATGCATGATTCTCTATTCTAGGTAGGGAGGTACTTTTCACTGCTTCATTATCATCCTGACTTTGATTAAATTCTGGTATATGCTGAAGGTCCTTCTCCACAGTTCCTCTCTGTGTCAAGTTTGTACATCAAGTCACTACAAACTTCTGCTCAGGAGACTTCTGTATCATTTCTGTAACAATCAAAAAAATCTTGAGTATTGTGTCAGTTGAAGCATCTCACAAAACTGAGCAAAGTTCTCCAGCTGCTCAGGTTCCTTTTTTATTTTCTTACTTGTAAGCTATATGGTTATATTTATTCTCATTAATTAAATTACTTTCAGTTATTTGGTTATAAAAGTCCTAGGTCTAAACTTAGGCTCAAACCCTCTATTTTCCACTAAAAAAGAAGCTGTGGTTCCAAAATTTTTATGCAACTTAGTATGAACTAGATGAAGGAAGGGAACTCAAAAACAGCCAAGTGTTTTCTTCAGAAATTTGTCTCCCTATGTTTTCTGTAAAGCTACTCAAAAGAGAGGATAACCTGAAAACTACTCTGCCATACACCGTATCAAAACAAAAAAATTTCTCTGATCAATAGTATATTTATGCTTTGTGACTTCTTCTCCATAACATAACAATTTATTTTGTAACTAATATTTCAATGTAATAATTTTAGGCATTTTATTTGATCCATTTTTCCCATGCTTTTATAATTTTTAATGTCTCTGGGAAAGTCATTACTGTTTCTTATTACCCTCCTCTGGATAAATTAAAGAACTAATAAAACACTACGCACTCAGAAATATCTCTTTTACCTAGAATTTAATAATTTTAATATTTTAGGTGGGTTTCACTGGAAAAAAATATTTCCAGAAAATATTGCATTGTGTACATTTGTTGTAATAGATTTAAAGCCTAAGACAATTCATTAAACTACTAAAACACAACAATTTTTTTTTTAAATAGGTTTTTTCAATGAGCCAGTACAACTCTCCACAATTTCACTATGTTCTCCAATATCCAAAGACACACTTCAGTTCTTCTTTTATGCTTCCCAGCACACTTAAGCCAGCTGAATAACACCAAGTATAGTGTAGCCCTCTGTTGCTCAAAATTATTTCTAAATACAGATATCTATTACATAAAATAATCCCATATTTAAAGCAACTGAAGTAGATTCTGTACTTCCATGTGACTGTATTACAGAGTCCAGCCTTTAGTAAATATTATGCCAGTAAAGCATTATCTAGATCACTCTATTAAGTCACTGTCCACAAAAATGTTCATTCTGTTTGGCAAGACTCACCACATAGTTAGAGTACCAACTCAGACAGATTTAGGTCATTTTAGTAAATCTTAAGCAATAGCATGGATCTCAAGTTCAAAATGGCTTCAATTCTACTGAGAAAGGAGAAAGAAGAAAGGTTATGTTATTGGAATAAATGAACCTTTACATTTCCATTTTTTAATCAGATGTCAGAAGCCACACAAGGAAAATTCAGATGTTCTCTTTCATCAGCTTGAAAAAGTAAATCTCAAAATTACATTGATCAAGGAAAAATACCGCTAAAAAGATTACTCCCTAGGTGAATTTCATAATTTCTTTAATGGCCTAATCTTAAATTTGGTATATATTTTGTGTTCACAAATCACAGTTAGCTATGGCCTACAGTTCATTCAAGGCTAAAAAACGAAGAAAAATTGCACAGATAGATCCACAACTAGCATCTCAGATGAATACATCCAATTACCAGAAACTGGTTTTTTTTAAAGTTTTATGCTATGGTAATATTAGCTATGAATACAGTTGTTTCTACTTCCGCTAGATCCTAAGAAAAACTCTGACACAGGAGACAAATACACAGCAGTTGAAAGTACTTTCAGTTGAAACTGTCTTCATTCAGTGGAAGAACAGAGTCCCCCTGAGATAGAAATTTTTATAAATTGCTCCTGGTACTAAAGGAATAATTAAACTTGTCATTAGAGAACTTTAAAACTAGAGAAGGACACACAATGTTTCATGGACAAGGCTTTAGAGCACACAATGTAGGGAAAGAGAGACATCTAAACAGATGTCATGCATAAGCCTGATAAATGAGCTTGTGCTCATAAGGGATAGGGAAAAGGAACAAAGAAGCTACAGAATTAGTCTCTTTTGTTGAAGTTATTCCACTTCAACTTCTGCACAGTACTCACTACACAGTACTGGTCACTACTCATTCATCTGGAGAGAAAGACTCCTGACTACTTTTATTTTAAACCCTTTTTTCATGCAAGTTTCTCCGAGATTGTATATAACCAGTCCGCTCTCAATTTCATGGTTCCTCAAAAGTAAAGGTCTTGCCTCAGTCTTATTTTGGAAAATCCATAATAACTGCATTAAGTTAAACTGTCTGCCGAGTGCCCACAAAGATGCTCTCTCAATTTCCCTCCTCAGTAAGACAGGAGAGAAAATATAATTTAAAGTTCATGGATCAAGATAAGGACAAGGAGATCACTCACTTGTTACCATCATAGGCAAAACAGGTTGGACTTGGGAAAGATAAATGTAATCTATTGCCAGTTACACTTGGACAGTGAGAAATAAAATCCAAAATAAAACCATCTTTTCCCCACCACTTCCTTCTTTTCTGGATTAACTTCACTACTAACTTCTTTACGTCTCCCCATTGGTGCACAGTACAACAGGGATAGGGAATGTGACTTGCAGTAAGACCGTAACACTTTGTCCCTGTCACTCCTTCCTCCTCACATTTTCCCTCTGCTTCAGTACGAGATCCCTTCCACATGATACAGTCCTTCACAAGACTTCCATGGGACACAGCTCTTTAAGAGTTGCTTCAGTGTGAGTCCTTTCCATGGGGTACAATCCTTTAGAAACAGACTCCTCCAGCGTGGGTTCCCCATGGGCCACAACTGTCAGAAAATCTCTATAGGGTACTCCCCACAGGTCACAGCTCTTGTCAGGAACATGCTTCTCATAGGGCTCTTATCTGCTCTAGTGGGGTCCTCCATGAGCCCCAGGGGGACAACCTGCTTTGCCATGGTCTTCTTCTTGGGTTTCAAGGGAATCCCTGCTTTGGCACTTGGAACATTTCCTCCCCTTTCTTCCTACTGATCTCAGTGTCTGCAGGGCTGTTACACTCCCACAATTTTTTTTCACTCCTCTGTCATGACTGCTGCACAGGGTTCTCTACCATTTCTAATATATATTATCACAGAGTTGCCACCAGCACGACCTACAGGCTCAGCTTTGGACAGTCATGGGTCTGCTTTGGAATTGGCTGCAGCTCACTGTGTCCAGTTCCAGGACAGCTCCTGGTCTCTTCTCAGAGAGGCCCATGTGAACTTAATACACTGGTTTAAAAATTCTATTACCAACTACAGAATAACTTTCAGAGAGCTGAACAGATGAAAAAGAAATTCTATCATTCCTGTAATTTTCTCAAGTGAAATGACAAATGAGAAGGCAGACAAGTGATTCTTAGTTGAAAGTTTCATGGCTGATTAGATGCTGCACTCTTGAGAACAGTCCCAACCAACTTGGGCCTATCCCAGTCCTTAGGACTACCTCCTCAACAGGAATATATCAGTCTTTTGGAAATTAAAAAAACTAATACAGTTACGTTTTCATATTCTTAGTGAAAAACTTTCTGTAAATCTCCCATTTGCACGTTTTCAACAGCTAGAAGGTGTATGCATATTTTTCTATTTTTGAAGGATAACTTAGCATGCAGCTATTTACTCTGTCACCATTTGCTGCATTAGCTGAAAGCAATTTTTGTCTACTAATCTCCCAATAGCTTTTTCTAAAAGGTAGCCACAGTTAGGGTAAACTCAGGCAAAATAATATGCATGACGTAACATGCTAAAGCGATCTGAACTACATTCCAATACTAGACACTTGTAAGTGATCAACAGTAGCTCTGACATACAGAGGGCTGAGCAGAAACTTTGATTCAACTTTTCTAGCTCTCAAAATCCACTGTCATTCCATTTTCTTCTGAAATTCAGTATGCGTTGTCAGGGTAGAAGGTAGAGGAGCATTTGGAGTTAACTGAGGTACTTTCTAAAGAAAGATATGTAAACCAGCTTTTGTTATTGGGATTTTTTTCTGTATGGACTTGGGGATCAAACCACAATCCTAACTGCAATCTTTATTGGTTCAGTTGTTCAACATGTGCTCTACAATATCATGACAAGAATTAGTTCTTTTACAAAAACAACAAAATGAAGAAGTAAAATAAATTATGTTAGACAAATGGAAGCTGTAGAATACAAATTTAACAGATTACTATGCACACACTCACAAGGCATAGTTGACACATGGATGACCAACTTGTCACATTTCATGTAACTGATGGTGCTCCAGGGGAAATTCAACTGTCACTGAGCCTAACAGTCTACAAGCAGCTAGCAGCAGTTTGAATCTGAACATTGGTGAAAGCCTGGAATGAAAAACAGAGGAAACAACCTAGCTACAGCCTACATCAGAAGGCATTTATTTTGGGGAATGAAATGTATGCGCAGCAATAAAAATATGCAGAAGACACTAAAACCTTTTCATGTGTGACCTGAATCCTCAGAAGGGAAGAGTGAAGTAACACACAAACTCTCTTAACTGTCTGTGCAGGAGCTGGAATATGGAGGACAAAATATGCCCTGGGAAAACACACTCTCTCCTTCCTCACTTAACAGAGACTGCAGGCAAAAAGCAGACTACACCCACAGTAATACCTTCCTGCTACTCCTGCTAGTTCTACAGTAATAGTAGGGCAAGTATTTAAAAGCCATAATGGAACTCTTCTACTCCTTCACTTCAAAACCTTATAAACAAAGAAGTCTTCAAGTATCTGCCTTACCAGGTTTATCTGCTTCACAAACTTCTGCCGGGAAAACTATACCAGCTGGAAGTGGCAGCCGGGAACTAGACAGCATACAGCCAATTCAGCCCTGCGGGAAACAAAATTCGGATGCAGACAATTTATGCCAATAGGAAAAGCATTTGGGTTGGCTTTACTGACACCACAGATTCAAATGATGAATTTTTGCTGGCAGAAAGATTACTTCTGCTTTTACAAGAGAGGGCCTTATTAGCCAAACTGCAGTAACTTTTAGATCAAAGTGCTTTAAAGAGCTCCAATACCCAAATCTTGAAAACGTGTTACAACAACAACAAACAGCTAACTCCTTGTATTGTGGTATGTCTCCAAGATTTCTGAAATAAGGACTCCAAAGAACATTTTTTCAATTATATTTAGTAAAAACTATCCCAAAGCTTGTTCTCTTTGTATGCACACATATAAAAAACAATTAACCCTTCATTCTCACACCCTCCATTTTCAGTTAGTCCAGTCCACTTTGAAAAAACCATATGGAAGAGACAGTACTTAATGCTTTTACTCTAAACACAAAAATCTCAAGAAGTTACAAGTTCTTGTCCCAGAAAGCTCTCCTATTTCTGCCATACAAAAAGAAATCCAGAAGAACTGTGTTCCTCTTGGGACTCACATTTCATTCTTCTATATGAGATGGCAAAATGTTTCTGCCTATCAACAGACGGTGAATGGCTGCAGTGAAATGCACAACTCACATGTGGACTATTAAGAAAGAAACGATCTCTGACAGGACTGGGATAGTAAGAGTTAAGCAACTGTCCTGGTTGGCCGACATCAAAGTTGCTACTCTGCACGGTAAAACAAGTAGTTTTATTTATCAGCAAGAGCCATACACTGAACCAATGCACTATGGGCCAGTAAGTTATTGCCTGAGACAAACAAATGAGCCATACAGTTTTTTAACACATATGCAAGTGCCTTCTTGACAGGACATGAAAAGAGGGCTGGAGGAGCACAACAGTCCTAAGGGAAGCTATAGCACACAGAAGAACAGCAAGTGAAGGTTGAAGGAAAAGAATATAAAAGTAGTCTGTTCTTCAATCACTGCAACCATCAACACATAAAACTGTTTCAAAAGAATGTTACCTGATCTCAAATATCCAGTTTTCAATCGCAAAATATACAATAATCTGCATTTCACATTATCAAACACACTGACAAGAGTGGAANGGGGGAGGGGAAAGGAAAGCAGCAGGCTTCAGTTTGCCAAAACGTTTCCAAACATGAAATTCTATAAAAACTAGAAATTCTGTTATGTTGCCTTTTATTCAAAACCTTGGGAAATCAAAAGCCTTAAGATGCATTATTAGCTTGTTCAACTCTTTGGACCAAAGCCACTATCAAACAGTGAAAATGAAGGAAAGTAACTCTTCAGCAATCTATTTTGTTTCTAGTTTCTTTCAGACTTCACACTGTTAAAATCAGAAGAAGCTGTAAATTGTGTCCAGAATAACCCGGATTGAGCAGGTAGGTTGGACCAGATGACCCCACTGTAGTCCCGTTCAACCTGACCCATTCTGTGATTCTGTGAATACACCACCACTTCAAAACAAGGTTTTGCAACAACTTACGGTCATTCCCTCCTCCCTTCCTCTCAGTACCATATCTCCCAACAGTATTATGCACCCACACTTCCAGAAATTTTTTAAGGTGAAAAGTCATGAAAATCTGCTCACAAAAGGTCCCTAAGCAATATTAGTAATATATATATATATATGTTGAAATTACATTAATAATGAAAAATGAAGCTATTCAAACTGCCTATGTTAATGTAATTCAGCCCGTTGTGTGAACACAGCACAACCCATGACTACTTGATCACAGACATTTTACCTATGGGACACCTACCTTTTTCCATGCACAACATATCCCTTTCTCAAGAACGGCATGCTGATAGGAAATAAAGACTCCTGCACAGACTCACCTGCTTTGGCTGCAGAACTGGGCATATACACAGCCTCGACTTACATAGGCCAGGACTGGTCATACATGTTCACTCCAGAAAGGCCAATACTCTACTTACTTGGTTTCAGACAGAGAAAAAAAGCAGCCAAAAAGTGACTCAGTGCCAGAGCACTTCTAATGGAAGCACAAGAAGCCCTCATAGACATAATTACTCATAGTCTGCTTATAGATACAGATATCCTTAACCCCAGGCAAGCAATTCATTGACTTTTATATGTCACTTCTCAACAGTGCAAGAGCATTAATGAGGAACTTTCTCCACCCATGGATGCATGGAGTATAAAAAAGGAGATACAGAGAAAACAGTAGTGAAAGACTCAAAGTGAATTTTTATGCAGAAATAAAAGGATATGATTTCTGGCACATCTCTATACCCTTTTATACAATTCCTGTTTTTTTTTTTCCCCTGCCACTCCACCATGTGAAAACTCCATCATCTGGAATCATACCAAAATCCACATCAGGCATCAAGAGAGTTTAAAATTTTTAAACATCCACAGTGACATTTTTTGTGGACTAGGCCTTAGAAGGAAACAAGACACTTGGTCTGTGGCTTTCACAGATTTTTGTTCATAGTCAAAGAATAGCAAGATTTCATGATCTTGCACTTCACTGCACACATAAATGTGAACTACATTCTAGGACAAAGTTTCCCAATATGCAATCCATAAAACAGACAGTGGTCCAAAAAAATCACTGAAATATATTTTTTAAAATATACATTCCCATATATGCAAGCAAAATATAACTGAGGAAAAAAAAATAAAATTCCAGGATTAACTTTACTGAATAGCACTATAATGCCTCAGAAAATGTGACTTTTGACCGATCCTTGCATTTTTAAAGAAAATTAAGTGTCCATGAAATAAAATGCTCTCCTTTAACATTTAAGTTTCAAAACACTTCCTTCTTTTTCAGAGTAAAATTTCCTGAGAAATTTCCCTCCAGAAAATGCCTTCTTACATCCTGTACGTTTCTCCCTTCATCCTGCTTCCCTAAGCTGTTTCCTATTTGTTCCACAATCCACCTCACTTTCTCTACTTTCATTCCCGGTAGAGACACCCTTTAAAGTCATCTACTGAAGTAATCCACCCATCCACTGAGCTTTTTCTGCCTATTTTCATTGACAAACTCTGAGATATTCTCAGAGAGATATTCTGGTTCACATTGCATTTCAGATACCACTGTTGGAATATTCTTGATTTCACTGGTTCAGCTGCTAGAATCTCCTTTCTTAGGACGCTCATTTTACCCATTACTTTTTAAAAATTATAGACACCTAGTCCACACAATATCTCTGCTCCCTGGATTAAGACCCAGATATAGTTATCCAGTTCTTGCCTTTCATTGTTTTTAGGGCCAGTTTTCCTTCATAATGTCCATCAGAAACATCCTTGCATGTTGTCTACTGTCAGCTGTATACACATATTCTGAGTTGATTTTTTTTGTAAGCCAGACAAAGAAACAACAATGACTATGTTAAATCTTAATACCAAAACAGCTCGGAATAGTCAGCCAACAAAGAATACTGGAAAAGTACTTGGAGCTCATAAAAACATTATTAATAGCATACCTGGGACACTCTTCCTCAAAATCAGTATTTCTGCTCTCCTATTTCCTCTATAATACTATCATAACATTCAAGACTGTTAAATAAAAAATAATTAACTCAACAGTTGATTACAAATGTCAACTAACAACCCACTTTTTATTTGAAGTACATAACACCTAACTAGAAACCCCATGTGCATGTGTTGCTCTGATGCTTCATTCTTGATCAGTTTAAAATTAAAAACTTTTTTCCTGAGAGTACAAGTAATCAATTTTTAAATTTTTTTTGTTCAAAACAAGATACAATCTTTAAATTAAATATGTTGATTAATGCATACACATTTAACCTATTTACATGTATTACTAAATAGGGAATTTATTATTCTGTTTTTTCATGACAATTCTTTTCACAAGTCCTGTGACAAACTGTTTCTGCATGAAAACAGACCTATTTAAAGCAACAAAAAATTTTAAACTCAACTAAAAGTGCTTAGGTATGTAAAAAATTGAAAAACTTATTTTGTATTTAAAACTGAAATAATTATGTTATGTGGTGCTATCAAGCATAAGGACTAGATAAATGAACAGAAAAAAATTTCAGAACTGATCTCCTTCTTGACAGTTAAGTTCTATTTGTATACTAGAAAGAACAAACTGACTTACTTCTGTTTTCAGTTTTAAATGGATTTAAATAAAATTTGAATAAAGTAAGAGCAGCTTGAAACATTTGAAAATAAGACTATTCACCTGATACCCAAAAAAGATATTCCTGCAAGAACTAATCTTAATATATCGAAAAATTTCACTTTCCAGACTCTGGTAGTTCAGAGCTTTTGTTTTCCTGAGCACTCTGGGAAGATGCATGCACTGTTGGATTTGTGGGTTGGGATGTGTGCTTTTTGTTTTGATTTGTTTTTAATTTGAGAACACATTCAGCCTGCAGCAACATGCATCTTCATCATGAAGTTTTAAGTTTACATATGTTTCTTTAATTAAGAATTCATTTTAACGTGTTCAAAATACAGGTTTGATACAGCTTTCTACAAAGCCTCTTCATATGGCCTCTAGTGTTATTTGATACTTATTTTGCTGTACATGCAATATTTTCTAGGAGTTCACCACCATGAATAAACTATTGTATATTTTGAAATACTTTATGACACAGAAAGAATAAATCCAATGTTCTGTTCTTCTCAACAACTAGGAAAAACATACAAAAATGTTTTGTTTGCTACTGAGATGAATATAAGAAAAAGACATGTTTCCTTGGAANAAGAGATACAGACTTCCAGCTTCTCAGGAAAATTAAGTTTGCATACCAGCACAGAATATCCCTGGGACTTCACTCCGGAATATAACAGTTCGTACTTTCTTATCAGATTTCAAAGCATCCACAGCTTTTGACATCTACAGAGAAAAGGAGGAAGGGGAATAACCAAACACTTTTTTAAGTGCTTCATTCCAGTATTTCGCCTTTATACAAAAAACTATTCTTTTCACTTACCATTTTTACAAGATTTTTGCTAAGCGCATTTTTGGCATGAGATCTGTTTAATCCAAGCACCACAATTCCTAGAGGAGAAGAAAAATTACATTACTGTTACAATGTAGTAAAGTACGTATCACCTATGTAAATGACTATTATTTTGAAATTACACAAAAGGAATCATGGAAAAAAAATATATATATAGTGTAATCTCTGCTGAGTTTCTGGGGAAAAAAAAAACAAAACCAAAACTTTCCAATACTCAACAGAAATTACACATTTTAAGAGCAAAAATATGGCCCTAACACCTTCACATGGAAACAGTGCTTGGAAAAGTTGAATGTGGAATTACACAAACACATGCACAAATTTCATGTTTGTACGTGAAGTGCTGACATGCAATCAGGAGAGATGCTTAATTGTAAATCATATGTTTCCATATTTGGATAGCCTGTCTCCAGAGACTTCTGAAAGTATGAAGCTAAGACTAGCAACTCTGAGAAAGGTACGAGGAAGTCACAAACATACAGATCCAGCCATGGTAAGGTTTTATCTGTAAGGACTTTTTATGCAGAGAATGCAGGGGTAAGGAGAGAAAAAGAACTGGAACAGGGACCAGGAACAAAAGGCAAAAAGGGAGCTCTATCAACAAAAATGTCCACAGTACTGCCCTAAACTTACAAAACGAAAAAAGCAATTCCAGAAACCCAGTATTTGCCAAGGTGATTACTACTTCACCACTCAGGTTTGAATGTATAATCTACATGCAATCTGCCTCTTGTAGTCTCCACAGGGTGCCTTCTTTGTCATTTCAGTGCATACTACTTTTTATTTCAGAAAAACTTGTCCTGCCAAAGGACTAACACAACTGTTTGAGTCCCATTCCCGTTTCCTCCTATATCTATGCGCACATGCATGCACACAAGACAAGACCAAAGAGAGATCCTACTCCTTCTGCAGCTACCAATTTGAAAGAAAAAAAAAAAAGTGCTCCATTAGCCAGCTACCACTCTCAAGATTCAAATAAAATGGTGTCAAAGTAAGTAAGCTTAAGTGTCTCTTTCTTGATCCCAAGGCACAGCCAATTGCTATGTACAGATACCTCTAAAAAGGGGAGAGGAGTTGGGCTAACCCAAATGACCTTCACTCCCTTGTTCCATAAAGGTAAAATCCACCTGCTTATCCCTACGGGTGGAGGTATTCATAGAGGAATACCTGCAAGGGTCATTATTCAGCACTTAGAGAGGAAACGGTTTATGTTCTTTTAAGCATAAAGGAGTGGAGTTATAGCGCTTCTCTGCTGCCACAACTTCTTCAGCAGGATCTCCCGAAATTCAAACATTCTATATATTCAATGTAGGTAGATTAGGCAAATGCAACACCACACTTTAAAGCAACAAAAAGACTCCCTGACCTCACTTTCATTTTAAACTTTCAGGCACATTACAAATCCTGTGTTTGAAAAAACTAGATATGCCATTATCCCAAACCATACTGCTGTAAGGAAACAGAGTCCTTTTCAGAAGCACATTAATTTTAACAGCAAGGACACTTAATGACACTTATATCTGTCTTCTCCTCAATAGAGCCCAAAGACTGTCTCTCCACCACTACCAATAATCCATTCAGAAGTAAGTACTGATTAACATTAAAGCACATTCAATATTTTTTCCTACAAAGGGATGATTCTTGAAGACAGATCTTACAAGTTGATTCCTCTTCGCAGCATTGTATCAAGTCATAAAATTACCACTTCTCCTTCCTTCTCCAGAAGAAAGAGATAAATTGGTACCCACTTAGCTATTCTGTTTCTTAAGTAGGAGAAAAAAAAAAAAGATGAAGTGAGAACTGCAAGAGGAAAAGCATAAAAGGTTTGCAAGAGAAAACTACATATTTCATTGATGTATACAAAAGACATTCCTTGAATTCACATTTCAATCAATTTTGTTCTGATTGGCCATTAGTACAAGAGCTGAGCATCCTGAGGATGGAAGGGACCTTAAAGATCACCCAGTTGCAAGCCCACTGCAATAAGCAGGGACACTGTGCACTAGACCAGCTTGCTCAAAGCCCCATCCAACCTGGCCTTGAACACTTCCAGGGACAGTGCAGCCACAACTTCTCTGGGCAACTCGTTCCAGTGCCTCACTACCCTAACATCCAATGAAACATGCTCTTTTTCAGCTTAAAGCCTTTGTCCTGTCACTACATGGCATTGCAAAAACTCCCTCTCCAGAATTCTCATAGGGTCCCTTCAGGTACCACAAAGTCACAATAGGTCACCCTGAGGCCTGATCTTCTTCAGGCTGGACAATCCTAATTCTCTCAGCCTTTCCTTGTAGGAGAGGTGCTCCATCCCTTTAATCATATTCATAGCCTCTTCTTGTCCGGACTTTGTCCATGTCCTTCCTGTGCTGGGGACCCCAGAGCTGGATGCAGTGTTCCAGGTGCAGTTCCACCAGAGCAGAGGGGCAAAACCTTCTCCTGCACTCTGCTGGCCACACTGCCTTTGATGCAGCTCAGGATACAACTGGTTTTCTGGGCTGCAAGTGCACATTGCTGGATTATGCACCAGCACCCCAATTCCTTCTTGGCAGGGCTGCTCTCAATCCCTTTATCCCTCAGCCTGTATTGGCACTGGGTCTTGCCCTCACCCAGGTGCTGCACCTTGTACTTGGTCTTATTAAATCTCATGAGGTTCCCATGGGCCTACTTCTTGAGCTTGTCCAGATCCCTCTGGATGGCATCCCATCTTCAGGTGCATCAAATCAACTGCATCACTCATTCTGGTATCATCTGCAGATCTGCTGAGGCTGCAATCAATTCCTTTGTCTATGTCATTAATGAAGGCACTAAATAAGACCAGTCCCAATACAGACTCCTGAGCAACACCATTTGTCACTGATGTCCATGACTAGCTTGGTCAGGCAGGACTTGCCCTTGGTGAAACCATGCTGTCAGTCTTGAACCACGTCCTGGTCCTCCATGTGCATTAGTACAGCTTCCAAGAGGATCTATTCCATGGCCTTCACAAGCACAGATGTGAAGTTGATGGGTTGGTAGTTTCCAGTGTTCTCCTTTCTGCCCCTTTTTAAAAGGTACAAGGTTTCCCGTCTTTCAGGCATCTGGGATTTCACCTGACTGCCATGACTTTTTGATAATACCTGTTACATTGTCATCTGGAGCATTTAATCACAGTTCATTCTTTCTATAGCACCCACACATAGATGTGCTTTCCAAAACCTTTCAAAAAAACCTGTTTGAAAAATCTACTTCTAAACCAAAAAATTATTAAAAAGTAATCATCACAAGATGTAGTAGTAGTAATAATACTACAATAATAATATAACAATATAACGATAATAACTCCAGTATCTGTTTGGTGTCAGAAGTGTGGCAGATATACTAAGAAGGATTAAGCATTCACATAATGCTAAATTCAATATTGATTTCATAGCTTTTTCTGGGAGCCATCCACACATTTTTCTGGGACACACTTCAGCACATAATGTGCACCTAGTAAAAACTACATCCACATACTGAAACTGACTTTACCCATACTGGCTAGGCTCTCCAAAGGATGATGATTCCCAAAGTTGTCAAATATAAGCAGTTATATTCCTGTATATTACTTTCCCAGCCAACTATCAGAGGAAGCGCATGTGCAAATGTACATTATATTCTCCGCTTATAAGTTATGTCTATCAAAAGAAAAAGCTGCCTGTGGTATAATTCTCAATGTTTAATAGAAAAAAAATACAATAGTATTGCAAACAAAAAATGTCTTTTAGCAAAATAAAGATAATATTTATATCTGAAAGATAGCTTCAAATCCCAGAAACATCCTGATTTCATAGCATCCACTACATTTAAGATTTTCATAACATGAAGTGATTACAACATGGTTTAACTATAGTTGTATCAACATACACAGGAAATCTTACTTTTAATGATTTTTATCTCTTTTAACGTGTACTTTTTAGTGATCAAAACATTCCTCCTCAACATTTGGTAGAAATGCATATAAATGCTTAGTCACTTAGAAATAAATCCTGTCTCTACACTCATAATAGTAATTTTGTCAGACCTAGAAAGATTCACTACATCTGCATAAAAAGTACTTGTAGAATTCTTAATTGTATTTATTTAATTTGCATTAAATATATACACACACAAATGTAATTTTTCACCAAAAAACACTTCAAAAAAGTCTGAATTACACACTGAAAAATGGAAGAAGGATCAAAGAGCTAAGTTATTTTTAAGTTTGTCTTACTTAACTACTCAGGTAAACCAAGGCAGACAAGTTGTCATAGAGGTTTATTATTCTAGAAGAGTTTCTTAAGTAAAACAAGAACATATGGTGAGCATATCATGCACAGTTCTGGTGGCTTCCATTAATCATTTTATCATGAAGTATTTAAGTGCAAAATCACACAGATGTTTACTAGACATTACTTTTAAAAAACTTCAGAACTCCCTATCTGCACCTGTTTCATCCCTAAATACTGCTTTAATTTTTTTCTGCACTTCTTAAATTAGTAGATGTCACCTGTTCAGCTCTGCTTTAAAGACAGAAAAAAAAGGGGAAGTATTTCCAATCTATCAGCTAGCTAGCCATTTTCAACCTGTAAGCAAACAACTTCAACTGAGACCATATTTGTCCTGCCCATTCTCTGTATGTTAAAATTCTAACTGATGAGGACCAAAAGCTGTCTTACATGCTCAGCTAAAAACAGCTGGAAAATTTATGCATAATGAGTCACTCTAGTGTAAAATCTAAATTTTACAAATATTTATATCACATTCCAGCAAGTGACACTGCAACACTGGAGTAAAGGTTAAAAAGACATTTCTCCTAATTCCATCTATAACTTAAAGAGCAAAAGCACTAAGTTCATATAAATTTGTAATGACATCACTAGTGCAACTTAGCTAAAAGTTCTGAAATGTCAACAGCTGTAATACATTTCAGCCGTCGTGGTAATCAAATAGAATCTCAAAAAAAGTAAAAGACACACAATTAAAAAACTACTGTACTGACAACCACCTTAACTCAGAGAAAACTGTTCCTAAAAGCTGCACAGGTTGCAACATGTGCAGAACACACAGGTATTTTACAATTACAGTCTTCAAAAATCTCACATCTCTTGTATTCTAGTTCAGCTTAAATTTGGAAGCTGGAAAGTCTTGAGTTAAAATTTCAATAACTAGTCCTTTCAAATACAGTATCATTTTAGTTTATGTTTAACGGCCCAAAACCAAGGATACACAAATCCCATGAAAGTGATATGAAGCAGAACAGTTTGCTACTTTGCCTGCAGGAAAAGATTTGTCTACACCTGCAAGACATGTGTCTGTACATCAGCTTTCCTTCCCTATAGTATCCTCAGCTGTAAAAGCACCTGGACAATACATACTTCTCCAAACAGCATGGAAACGCTAGGCATGTGCAAGAGCCCAACCACAGCATGAACAAACATGTGTGTGCTGTAAAAGGCAGTCAGAGGGACTTGACTCCACACAGGTCTGACCCTGTGTGGAGTCAAGAAATATGTATTGGAAAAGTATGATGAGGCCAAAGCAAGGTACCTCTTGGGGAAGTCTAGAACATAAAACGGTAGAAAAAGGAATGGTAGGCTGGAGAAGAGCAAGAAAGATGACAGCAGTATATACAGAGTTAGTGCCTTCATTCAGCAGGGATGTTACTTACTATAAGCAGATAAAATAAATGACCTTTGCATACAAGGCGAGGAAGAGGAGCACAGCAGAGGGAGGAAGCAGAGATGTTTATTTTGCAGAAATGTCTACTCTTTGTGCAGCTGAAGGAGGCACATGAAGTTTATGACTCCTTCTGGCTTACTTCTACACCCTTGTTCTTATCCCTTTCTAACAAACAGTATTTGTTTCTATGGCCTTTTGAAAGTTCATGTGAAGAAAATTCCTTCTGCCAAAGAGAATTCATAAATGAAAAATACATTGCTTGAATCCTGTCTTATGACAGCTGCAGTGGATTTAACATCTATTACCTACCTAACATTCTATCTCCATGCTTTGGGGCATTAGGTTAGATACTCAGTACAAAACACCTTCATAACATTACAAAAACAATGATTCCTAGATGATTCAACACACTACCTAAGACTACTGTTTGTGGTGTAATAGCTGAAATAAAAACTGAGTACTATCTAACATCATTATAGATTCCACCACTTCTTGGCAAAGCATAAAATAAGTAAAAACACTTCTCCAACATTTTAAAAACTCTTCTTCACTTCTGTCTTGCCTCTTCCTCAACTTAAAATAATCCTGAAAAAATAAAAATAGATGTTTAAGGCTAAGTCCACAATTGGCTGGAAAAACATAACTAAAGTAGTACATCTCAAAGGAACTGGAAAATGCTGGGAACAGAAATACAATTAAAACAGATTATGATTTCAGGGCCAGATTACATCATCTTTAAAATTAAACCTTAATAGTGACCAAAACCTGCCCTCAGATGAAAGCAAAATTTCAATTTTCCCTTGAAAAAAAAACACTAATTCTCTAAGCTTCATGCTAAAATTCAAAGTATTAAAGTTACTCTATATATGTATACAAATCTATATACAGGCATACTCAACTCACAGGCATTTGCCTGAATTTGCAGCAGGTCTGAAATAGCTGAGTTAACATGCTGAAAGATGTAAACTGCACTCAACACATAGTGGTTCCAAGATACGCTCTCCATATAAAGAAACTCATGTGCTGCAGATGAACAAAACTCTACTTCCTGGTCCAAAAAATTAGGCATAACATCATGGCTATAAAAATAAATCCTCAGGAACAGAGCATGCGCTTACTTCTTTTCCACCACTCCTAGCTCTGATGCACCCAAATGGGAAGGAAGTGGTAAACACCAAAGGAGGTGAAACACCTCCAGAGGAAGAATACCTCCAAAATTTGGTGAGTACCAAACCAGAAGAGGAAGCACAAAGTGTCCACGCTGTGATGCATTGGCTCCAGATCACTGTAAAGCACAGCTTTTCCTTCTTTGTTAAACCAGGTGGATCAAAATAAGAACCTCAGTATAGCTGAGTAAAGTAAGGTCAGCAGTGATTGCCATTAAAACAAAGGAGGAGGGAAAATGATTATTAGGAAAGAGGCATGAGAGGAGAGAATGCAGAAGCCACACTTTCTGGCACAGAAAATATCAATACAGCTTCTGTATCCTTGTATGTCCCTGAACAAAAGTGTAAAACTGGTGCGAGAAGCAGCACAACTTCAGCTGAACTTCACTTTCTCCCAGTTAGAGTGTCCAACAGATGACAATTCATATTGGCACACCTCATGCACACAGTACGTGCACTGCAGTACTCTTGAAAAAGAAAACTGGTGCAGCAGACACACCTGAAGGATGAGATGCCATCCAGCAAGACCCAGACAGGCTCAAGAAGTGGGGCCACGGGAACCTCATATGGTTTAACAAGACCAAGTGCACACTGCTGCACCTGGTTTGGGGCAAGACCCAGTGCCAATACAGGCTGAGGGATAAAGGGATTGAGAGCAGCCCTGCCAAGAAGGAGTTGGGGGTGCTGGAGCATGATCCAGCAATGAGCACTTGCAGCCCAGAAAACCAATTGTATCCTGCCTGGGCTGCATCAAAAGAAGTGTGGCCAGCAGGGCGAGGGAGAGGATTCTGCCCCTCTGCTCTGGTGGGACTGCACCTGGAACACTGCATCCAGCTCTGGGGTTCCCAGCTCAGGAAGGTCATGGAGCTGTTCAAGTAAGTCCAGAGGAAGGCCACCAGGACGATTAGAGGATGGAGCACTTCCCCTGTGAGGAAAGGCTGAGAAAACTGCAATTGTTCAGCCTAGAAAAAAAGGCGGCTTTGGGATAACCTAATTGCAGCCTTCAAGAAGGGAACTTAGAAGAAAGATAGGGCAATATTATTTACAAGGGCATTTAGTGACAGGACAAGAGGGAATGGGTTCAAAACGAGAGTGCAGGTTTAGAATGGATACCAGGAAGAAATTCTTTATTGTGAGGGCCGTGAGGCACTGGAACAGGTTTCCCAGAAAAGTTGCGCCACATTCATGGAAGTATTCAAGGTCTGGCTTGATGGCGTTCTGAGCGACCTGGTCTAGTGCAAGGTGTCCCTGCGGACGGCAGGGGGTAGTAACTAGATGATCTTCAAGGTTCCCTTCAAACCCAAACCGCAGAGGGATTCTGTAAAGAGCCAGGGGAGCCCAGGCCGACCCGGTGCTGCCGCGGCCCGATCCGCGCCCACAGCCAGAGGGCGGAGCCGTGGGGCTCTGCCCGCCCCTCGCCGCCGGCAGCTCCGCACGGGTCGCCCCGTCCCTGCCCTGCAGGGGTTACCCCGCCCGGGCAGGGCCAGCGGGGGCGCGGTCGCCTCCCCCTCGTTACCTTTGTGCTCCTCATCCAGGTACCGGACGCGCAGCTCCTCCTCTTCCTTCGGCTGGGAGCCGTAGCTCCTCCCGGCCGCGGGCAGAGCGGCGGCGGCGCCTCCCCGCAGCGGCGGGGCCCGGGGGCCGGTTCTGCCGAGGGCGGCGGGGNNNAGGGGGTGTGGTGGGGAACGGAGCTGTGGGGGGAGCTGATGTCAGGACGAATGGGAAATGTCTGGGAGAACATGAGATGTCTGGGGGAGTGGGAGCTGTCGGGGTGAACAGGAGATGTGGTGGTAACAGGACCTGGTAGAGGGAACGAGAGATGTGGGCGGAACGGGAACTGTCGGAGGGAACGGGAGCTGTGCCGAGTCGGGGAATGGGACGTGTCAGGGGGACCGGGAGATGATGCGGGAAGGGGAGCTGTCAGAGGGAATGGGAGATGTGGGGGAAATGAAAGCTGTCGGAGGGCACGGTGCATCATCGGCGGATGAGGGGCGGCACTCTGGCACTCTGCCCCATTGCACTGCTCGTAAGACTCTACCGAGAGCACCCCATCCAGCTCTGGGGTCTTCATGGCGGGAGGGGCATGGAACTGCTGGAGTGAGTCCGGAGGACGGCCACAGAGGTGCTAAGAGGACTGGAGCATCACTCGTATGAAGACTGGCTCAGAAAAGTGCGGCTGTTTGGCCTGGAGAAGAGAGAAGATTGTGTGGAGACCTCACGGCAACCTTCCAGAAGGGGACCTACAGGGAAGCCAGAGAGGGACTGCTCGTAGGAGCTGTAGTGACAGGACTGGGAGTAATGGGTACAGATTGAAAGAGGGGAAATTTAGGTTAGAGTTCAGGATGAAATTCTTTATTGTGTCAGTGCTTCATACACTGGAACAGGTTGCCCAGGAAGGTTACGGATGCCCCAGCCCTGACAGCATTCAAAGCTAGGTTGGGTAAGGCCTTGAACAGCCTGGTCTAGTGGGAGGTGCCTGTGGCACAAAGGGTTGGGACTGAGTGATCTTTAACGGCTCATTTCAGCCCCCTAACAGTATCATGCTATGATTTTCGCACACACCTTGAAATACAGGTGTGTGGATAAATTTCTCTTTTGTAAAAGCAGGTATTTAGTTTTGTCTGCAGTCAATGATACCAGTGAAAATTTTGAGGCACATTTATTTGCAGTAAACTCAACAACATCGTACCAAGGCAGTGTCTTCAGATTCTGTTTTACTGTATGAGGTGGCACCGGAATGAATACGTACTTCGCAGCACTTGATTCTTTGCCCACGTCACAGCCATGGCTAGGCCCAGTTGTGGCATCAGCACTGAACAAAGTAACCACTGTCAATAACACAAACAGGGCAGCACCTGGTTCTGCAGCTAAAGGCTGCTTGGATTGACCACCTTCCTCTTTTGGGGCACTTAGGCTTACTATTGTATTGCAAAAGTAAGGATCTAATTAATATGATTTGATGTTTAGATTTTTGTTATGACCTGTTTCAAAACAAGGTTGAAATTTCATCAGTCCATGTGTCAGTACTGTAACAGTTGTTGAGCTGGACTATATGTACATAGATATAAAAAAAAGTTGATTTGACTCCTCTCCATAGGACTTGGGAAAGGTTGTTATAGCTGCAGTAAATCCAGGACAGTAATGAGGCTGTTAAAGCTGTGAAGTTTGTCTTCAAGTTTATTTCTTTCGAAGAATTTTTAGAATTGAAAATGTGCCTTTGAGCCACCCTCTATGATTTTCATAATTCAATGTGCATAATCAGAGGAGTAAAGCTGTACCGCTTCTGAGCAGAGACTGAGATTGAACCATTTTGGTTGTTTTGGAAAACTAGCTACTGCATTCCTTCATGCTATTACTCAGCAGCTCCTCCATGCCTTCCTTTTGGAGTAACGAAGTCTAAAAATAATGTCTTGTTTGTTCTTGTGGAACATCATGAAGGGCAAATGTGAGGGGGGAGGAACAGGCAAACTGTTGCCTTGCATTTATTATGTTTTACTATTTAAACAGGGCTATAGCTTGTGATTCACAGCCCACTCCAGTAGTTCCCACAGTATGCTAAAGACATTTCCAGTAGAAAGAAATGAAAAGTACCTGTCCTGGAAATTTTGTTCACAGTTGAAGAACATTTTATTTTATGAGAAGGAATTTTGAAACATCGTATCCAATTTCATCAATAGAAACAGAGAGACAGCACTATTCTAAAAGACAAAGTAGAAGATAAAAAACAATGGTTCCCAGAGTCATGGACTAGTGAACACGTTACTGAGCAAAGGTCAGTAAATGGAATCAAGCCCAACAGCCTCATATCTGTTGTAAAAGCATCCACAATCATATTTAAAATGGAAAGAATTTCAGAAATGCAAGTTTCTTCTACATGCCACTGTTTGATTTCACTTTCTTTGTGTAAGAAGTGAAAATAAAGTTAATTTCTATGTATTTTTCTCTATTAATGCATAAAACTGCATGATATGCATATAAGTATGTTTTATTTTGGTAATTTAATATTACACAGCATTTTGTAATACTGTATATTCAGTTCCTCTCATTCCACTGACATTCAAACGTGATTCGGGATTTGAGTGAAAGCAAGTTTTTCATATTCTCTTGTTCCTTGTTTTTTTTCACTGTAGTTTGGTTCTAAGAACACAGCTCTGAAGTAAAAGTAATATATGGAAAGCCCATTTAGTTACAGAGGGAAAGTTACTGACATACAAATTATTATGTAAACATATAGTTGAAAAAAAAAAGGGAGGGGGAATAACTGGAAGTGAATTGTTAAATAACTACTTCTATAACATATGACATTGTTTGGTGGCCTGATTGCTGTTGCACACAAAAATCAAAATACTTGGTGAGACTTGGTAATGGGTAAAATAAATTGATTTAGTAAACTGTATATGTCTTGACCCAGACTCCTGTATACTGAGAAAAGCAATGTTAGCATGAATGAAAATGGAGTAGTTCATCATATTCTGTGCACTCACCTGTAAGTTTTAATAGGGTCACTCAGTCATACTCTAAGGGAGAAAACATTAAGGTCCTTCACCCTAATTAACTCTACATTTGAAGTTGTCTTGGAAACCCTGTTTGCATCAGGTTGCACTTTCTCACAGTGTGCAGGATTTAAAGGGGAAATGTGCGGCATGTTTTTTAGCTTGGCTTATGGCTTTTGTTTGAAAATACAGAATAATAGAATTTGCTGAGTTGGGAAGGATCCATCAGGATCATCAAGCCCCTATCCTGGCCCTAAAGGGAGCAGGTTCTGGGGCTTGAGGTGAGGACAGTACAGAAATTAGTAGACTGTATGGTTAGTGGAGAGAAGTTTCTTTGTAACATTATTCTGCATGCTTCAGTGCAGGTGCCTGCCATGATTCATTTTCTAGAGTAATAGTCGCACTCTTAAACTTAGTATAACAGAGGCATCTGGCCTCTAAACTTTAGATCTAAATTAGTACGTAAAACCAAAAAGTGTGAAACTACTTGTGGATGCTCAGTTAAGGATCTAGTGTTTTTAAAAATGCTAATAAATTATTTGAAATCAAAAATCATTGCATGTGCATTTGTATATAGTTTTGCAGTTAACAATGAAAAAGTACGGACAGTATGTACAATGAAGCACAAGAGGAATCTTACCTAGTTCTATACTTCTTTAATTTTCTCTACGTTGGTGCATGTAGGTGAGGTGTATTAGATAGTTTCGTTTTCTCTGGATGAGCATATCAGTGTCAATGCCTGAAGAGAAAAGGGAACGGGTTTTAGGGGGGAAAATGTAGCACCCAATTTTGGCTTTTCAAGCTAAATCTTTTGTCTTTCTTGCAAATTAGAAAGTAATTGTCTCTCTAAAGGGGCTATGATACTTGAGAGTGAGATCCATTCTCTAAATTGGTTTATAAAGGTTTCAATTTCACACCACCCACCAGGAGCATTTGTCTCTTCTAGTTTGCACATACTTGCTTTTTATTAATTGTAGGGTTCTACTGATTATTGTGTTACACAATTAGTATACTTGCCTTTCCAATCTTGATTTTTAAGGTTTTTTAAAGCCTTTTAATCTTTTAACACTGAGACTACTGAAAAGATGTCCCTCGTTTTTATGTATTTATTAATAGTAAACATATAGCACAGCATGTTCCCTTTTTTGCGCCGTGCCTATTCAATGTTTTGCAGGCAGCTATTTCCTTAGATTGTCTATTTTCTTTCTTTGCAGCTTTGAAATTCTAATGCCAAGATATGTGATGCTTTTACAGCTTACTTTTCAGGAATTACTCTTCTTAAACTCAGTCTATTTGGATATGCTTACAAGTTTGTTTACATGGCACTTGTTACCTCACTCCAGCACCAGCTGAAAACTGTACCTATGTGTCCCACATGTCTTGGAGCACAGGGCAGATTTTGTCTTTGCATTCATGTTAGCCCCATTTATTTTTGGTTATACTCCTGCATCTTGAAAATGAAGACAACCGCACTGGATTGCTATAGTGAGCAAGCACCTGGCATATGTGAACCAATCACAGGAGAATGGGAACCGTCTGCCCATTCTCTTCAAATGGCAAACGAGAGAGAATGCTAAAACAATTACAGGAACATAAACATGCTAAGCAAGGCCTCTTGAATGGGTAAATCATCACAGAGCTGTAAATGTGTAATATTGGAAAATCAGAACCTAGCTACCTCAGGTTGTTGTAACTAAAATTGGGCAGATATTTAGTAAGGAAAATGTATAGAATGCTTTGCTCTGAGGCAGGGCATACAGCGTATCCCAAAAGGGCATGAATTTAGAGTGTTTATTTCCATGGGGTTAGATGAAAGCAAAGATATTGAAAGCAGAGAATTGACAAATTCTTAAAAATTGAATCTATCTAATTACAGCTCCCAAGTATTTTCATGCTGATGTGTCTCCTCTTGCCAAAGCTTTTAAAAAGTTTTCTTGTATTTTCAAAGTAGTTCGACACGTTAGACGTTTACCAGCCAGATAAATCACTACACCTTCAGGCAAACTGCACACCAACTGCAACATCACTGAATACTTTTCTTGCTGTGAATGCACCCTATTCAACTATTTATAAAGATTGTTAACATCATTCAATTTCTCCATGATCAGGCTTCTGGACAAACCTTTGTCTGAAGCAAAAGTCCCCTTCCCTATCTGTATCATTTTGGAGAACTCCAGAGCCAGCATTAATGTTGTCTTGTCTGAAGGTATCTTTGATTTAGCAACTGGCAGGGCAGGCTTTCGTGTAGTATACATGGCTCAGTGAAAGCTGAACAAGAAACATAGAGACGAGGCAGAACACTACTAAAGTAGCTGGCATTTAAGATAGTTGATATGAAATTCCAGTAGAAAATGGATTTAGCAATTTTATCAGGGTGCCTTTATGTGTGGTAAAAGGCTCCTGCTGAGAGGCTGCTGCTAAGGTGGCAGTAAAACAACCCTGTCAAATCCATGCTATCTAGAAGGATGAAATAGAAACAGATATTAGCCCACAGAAAGAAGCATTAAGGAACACAGAATTACTGTCTTCATAAAAACAGTATCTACACGCAGAGTGGGATTTTCAATTAAACAAGCATTTTGTGAAATAAAGGGCAAATTCATCTGAATAACATTTTGGTTTTTAAAGTAATAAAGGACATTTCAGTAGAACTCTCAATGAAACAATTTAAAATTTTCTGTTACCATTACAATCAGGAGGTGAAAAATATTTTAATGCTTCTATCCACACATGATGTGATTTCTAGTGAAAAGAACTTACCAAGAATCTCTGCTTTATTTGAAGGCAATACATTTGTCATGAACATCAGGTCCATAGGAGGAGCAAAGAGAAGCCTGATATTTTATGTCCAAGTAGTAAAATGTAATAGAAAAATCAACAGCACTTCATAACCTGTTTTTGTTAGTTGTAACTCTTTATTACTCCATGAACAAGCCTGGAGTTAAGGTGTATTTTGCATTTCTGTAAGGCATAATTACATTTCCCTTCTGTTCAGTCAATATTTTTCTTTTTTT
>VXAU01003522.1:0-50282 GCA_013399695.1 Formicarius rufipectus | reverse complement strand
TGGTAGGGGAAAGAAAAATTCCACTAGATTCTAAAACTATAACAGTAAGGAACCTTAGAAATGTTACTTGAAGGTCTGTGGGTTTATGAGTGGGGGTTTTTTGTTCTTTCCTTGTTTTTTGTTTTTGTTTTGGTTTTTTAATTTGTTTGTTTTGATTTGATTGGTAGAGGTTTTAGCAGGTTTTTGTGGGTTTGGGGCATTTGTTGTTTTGTTTGTGTGTTGTTTTTTATGGCAACTGGGGCTAGATCCGTCTACATAAAATACCAATAGTAACAAGAGATATCAAGTTTTAATATGTGCCCTCCCCAAAACACAGTAGTCAGAGCTTTTTCGTGGAGGTGAGGATTTGAATGTTCTTTTCTCTATTTGGAGCCAAAGGGAGAGGAGAAAACATTGATTTGTGTATCTTGAAAAGCAGATAACTCGTATCAGTCATCAAAGAACAAAACCCAAGGCTTCAGTTTATCCAGAGGAGAAATTCAAACATGCACTTTCCCCTACAAAAGTGAATGCTTTAACTATTAAGTTGCAAAGTATTGCAAAATGGGAAACACTGTGTCTCTCCTTTCTTGTTTTATTTTTTAGGAAGGGTTGATGGGACATAACAGTTCTAGAGGAGAGCCAGTAGCTGAGAATCCTGATTCAGGATAGGCCCCTAATTGCATTCGGGAGGGCATATATTACATCCTGTCCTTTTTTTTCTTCATCATTTTCTGGCAGCTTTGTCCTTTAAGCTTACTGATTTGAACACCTGAATTTCCTGTGTTTTATGGGGACTGGGGGCACCATCTCTCAAGAAAGTGCATTTTATTGCATCACATACATCCATGATACAAGTAAGCCAAGTTAATTTTTTTCTACTCTAAAAAGAACTGAGTTTTTCCAACAAAATAAAATGCAAGAGTTCTTTGTGCTCATTCAGCATCAGGCAGAAAAAGCAAAATGAGGCTTTTTAAAAGTTTAGGTATGGGAGTTTGTTCAGAGTTCTGCTACAATGTGTAACTATAGGAATGTATAAAGTTTTAAGCCCTGGTGTCATCCGATATGACAGACTGTAGTATTGCACAGTTTGCTGCCAAGTCCTAATTTAATCAAAGCAGATACATTTCCTTTAGCAAAAGTGTTTCCAGTTATGTCAGAAAAAAATTAAATGCAGCAGTAAAGAGGATTGTGATCTACCTAGGAAAACACGGTCTGGATAATATTTTGTTACTTTGTTGTAAAAGTTTGGATTCAGACTGAGTGCTATTTTAGTAGTTGCTGATTAGTGGTGCATTTATTATGGGAAGTAATTAAAAGCTTGCCGGACTGACAAAATAATGTCTGTGCAGTCAAAGTGGGAATTCAGAAGCATGACAGATTAGATTTCCAATAAAAGTCTGCGATTTTGAATCATTATAAGCCAAATTGTTTGCACTTCTCGTTGCAGTGGAATAAGATCATTTGGAAATACTGTCAAATCACTTCATCAGAAACAAACCAATGACATATTGTTTTCCTTACGCTGTCAAATTTGTGAAGTAAAACAAAATTTTTCCTATTTTTTTTTTTTTTTTTGATACCTAGTTTACACAGATTTTTTGTGGGAAAATTAATAATTTTTAAGCGCACTAATTTTGAACAATTATGCACAAATAGTAATACCAATAATGCCTTCATGGAAGGACTATATTAACCTCTTAGACCTCTTTTATTTTAGTTTTCTAAATGCCTTTGTTATCTAGAGTTACTCATGATTAAACTTCAGGTTTTGGACTCAGTGTTCACACGTTTTATGTCTGAGCTTTCTTGAGTGGTCACAACCCAATTGCACATCCATGTTGCCTGAAAAGACCATGAAGGCACTCAGACATATGCAGTGGTAATTAAGTAATCAGATGTCTCTATGCTGTTTTGAATGCTCTACTATATCAGGAACAGAGCAGATGAAATGGGGGTTAGTTGTGGGGTTTTTTTGTTTATAGCATAGATAAGATCCCTTTTTAAACTCCAGATGTTTGTTCAAATTCTAGTTTCCTTATGCCACAAGTATCTTGCCTTTCAGACTCATTAGCTGTGAATTGCAGCTGTCTCCTGTTAGAGGACATGGGGCAGTTCCAGTGTAGAAAGAGATCAAGTTACTAAAAAGTGTGGGAAACATGCTTACCCTAAGTTCCCTCCATTAAACTCTTAGGTGAGGAATCCTCTTTGGAACTAGCAAGAGTGTCTCTGAGGAACACAGTTAATCAGTTAAAAAGGGCTTTAAAGTATTCAATTCATATGTTCTTGGCCTATCTTCAGACTCTAATATATAAGGCAAAAGTTGGTTGGGTTTTTTTTTGTTGTTTTGTTTTGTTTTGTTTGTTTGTTTGGGTTTTTTTGTTTGTGGTTTTTGTTTTGTTTTGTTTTTATTAAATAAAAAAAGGTTAAACAATTTAGGAAGTGTGTCCTTCAGGTAACTTCTATCCAGAGCAGCACACAAAGAGGAAATGCCTTATCAAGCTGCAGCCACTTGAGACCCACTGGGCTATTCAGGGCAAGTTAATTGGTTCAGCGGCATGATGATATAAGCAGTGAAGATCTTTCGAGGTCAGCATTCCTCCTTCTCCAGTATGAAACAGAAAGAGCAAAATCCCTCCTGTTGCAAAGCTGCTATGCATCTTTGCAGGGAGAAGAGCAGGAGCAGAGTTCTTACTTTCTGGAAGAGGAAGCAACCTCTGTTGCTGTGAAACCAGAGTGAACAATGGAGATTGTGTAGACGACCGGTTACTAGAGGCTGCCCTTGGCTCTCCAGGGCTTGGTGCCAGAGAGATCCCACAGCAGCAATCTTTTCTCTGTAATAAGTTCTAAACTTCTCTTGACCACATTGCTTTGCTCTGGGCTGAAATGCATGTGAACAATTGATGGGAGGTACCCCATATCTTGAAATTTGTGGATGCATACTGATTGCCTACAGAACTGTTCTGGACAAGACCAAAATGTAACTGAAAGCATTTTGGTCTTTTTTCCAGGCTGAATGTGAACGAAGGTCTTCATTCCTGCCTTAGCCATGCACTGGAAGAACATGTCATACTACTCAAGTCACTTTAGGTTTGTGTGATAGAAGTAGCTCTCATTTTCCCATTTTCAATCCTGTATTGCTTTGTACTAAGATTGGTGTATATATATATATGTATATATATATGTATGAAAAAATCCCCAACCTTCAAGCTTTTATTTTTAAAAAGTCTGAAGACTTTTTTCTGTAGAGAAAAATATTGTCAACTGCAAGTATAGAGAAAGTGAAACCTTAATCGATTAAATACCAGACTGAAGCAATCCTGATGGCTATTATTTATACTTTGGTGTCACTTTGAAGCATCTGTTCATTTTTAGGTCCTTG
This sequence comes from Formicarius rufipectus, assembly GCA_013399695.1. Taxonomy (NCBI): domain Eukaryota; kingdom Metazoa; phylum Chordata; class Aves; order Passeriformes; family Formicariidae; genus Formicarius; species Formicarius rufipectus. The sequence goes on along the minus strand of VXAU01003522.1, from coordinate 46,921 downwards.
ATTTTATTCCAGGTTCTCTGGAGAACATGTCTAGTCATCATAGACTATTCTTCTCCACTTTGTTGTAAACTACTTCTATCCATGTACATACATGTACATACTAAGTTCTTTCAACTTTATGGATATGCCTCAAATCTATTCATGTGAACATTCACACTCTTTTTTTCTTTTTAATATTGTGTACAATAAGCATGTGTATTGTGGTGGTTTTCACCCAGTGTCCATGTATAACTTGCAAAAATCAAAACTGAATTATTACTTTGTCCTTAGAGGATTAAAACCCTTAGAAATGTCTATTTGCCAAATGAGACATCCTGATTTACCCATCAGTTTTCCATACATCACAAGACAAAATATATTTAAACAATACAGTAAAATAATATTGTTTCCTGTAACACATAGCAGCAGACTCTGATAGTAAGAAGCCCACAAGTGTTAGATTGATATATGCAAGGATTTATAATGCACATTTTAAATTGTATACCAGGATGGATTGCATTTCTTGTACATATATATGTGCATGTGACTACATAGTCTTGGACTGTAGCCAAGACTGTGTAAAAAATATTGAGTGTGTAGGAGCTCTGAATGGCTTCCTTCACAGTCATCATCATGCAGGCATTTTCCCTGTTTCATATCTACCATCCCTCAATGTTGTTTCCTTTAGGTTACTGTATTTCTGGCTCATGTCACAATGGAATATATTCCCTCCACTGCCTGTCATCTACTAGGATTCATTTTAAATGAGGTAGTCACTATCCTTATCTAATGAATGATAGTACTTTGACCAGTGCAGTTTAAGGATTGGGAGGATTTATAGTTCATCTCTCTGAATATAATACAAGATCTTCAGCAGTGAAATAAGCATTTGAAATTCAAATTTTATAGATAGATTCTTTAGAACTATTTGATGTTTAATCACACTGAAAAACAACTATATTATATGAGTGGCTGTAAGGCTTTTGAATGCTCTCTATATTTACACCATAGTGACACAAGAGGAATGACTGTTACTTACTGAAGAAATAATCGCTATTCTTTCTAGTTGGATTATATTTAAATTCTAGAAAAATTTGACAAAGTAGGAGGATGAAAGCTAAGGTCGGTGATATATTTAGTCTTGAAATAGTTGAAATGTGGCTTGTGGAGTAAATGTTTTTTCGTATTGACTGCATGTCATCTCCGTATTAGATGTAAGAATGACAGTAGCAGAGAAGACGATTACCATAATTTACCTGCTTTTAAAAAGAACAGATATTACTGGGTTACTCATGCAAGAGTGGTGTTATTTTATAACTTGGTAGCTTTTTACACAACCTAATTCAAGTCACTCCACAGCAAGCACCTGTGCTGGTTGATTAGCCTTCCCAGAATCCTCCAAATTTTTTAGCAGGAAAAAATTTCTACCATCCAGAGGGCAACGCAGAGGAAGGAATCACCATGGGTAGCTGAATTACTCTTACCAAGAGGCCTTCCCACCCTATTGATACACAAGAAAATGACACCATCCGACTTCCTACTTTATTGTATAAACAGAACAAAAAAATGACCATGTCAGGAATAAAATCCAAATCAGGAGAAGTATATAAGCCTGTAGTATATCAAATGTAAAATGAGGCACTTAAAGCCAAAATTAGAAACCTGAAAATGCCTGCTTATGTGGTATCAATTTCTAGGCTTTTTCAAACTGTGCTTGATACCTGGTGATATGCCAGTAGGCATGTCTGGAACTGCTTGAAATTTGGTAGTGCTGGAGAGGGAACACATGTCATGCCTCATAGTCCACATACAGCAACTAGATGTTCTCTCTATTGTAAGACACATTCTTTTCCTTTCCTCTCTTTCCTTGTCAAGACTGTTATTAATGGTTAATTTAGTGGTTAAAACAGTGATTAAAAGGCCCATTCTCTTTTAAAAGTGGTTGTAATAGATATTGCACAGTGATAGAAGGAGAGAACTATTTCTCACCTGAGGGAATTGTACAATGTTTTAGTTCAGAATGGCAGTCAGACCTGAGGAACTGGGGAATTGACAATGTCAGCACCGTGTTGATTCCATCACTGCACCACAGGTTTGAAGCTTCTAGTGAAACTAAGGAAAATAAAGAATATGTTAATAATTTTGTGAACATTTTTTTCCCTTTATTCCTAAGAGACATTAAAAAAACCCCAAGAAATAGTGTTAGACAAATTGTGTGCATCTGTAGAGTTAGAGGCAGGTTGAAACTGATGTTGAAACTTTTTGAAAATAAATGTCCAACTACTAAAGAAATCCAGACAGGTGTGAATGAGTGTCTAGAGATTGCACATCAAAAGATGCATATGTAACAGTGCTGTTGTAAGACTGCCCAATAATCACAGCCTATATTAATTCCAGAAAGTACACACAAATAATATTCTTCGGCTCCATTTTCAAAGCAGTATTTGGAAAGTTATGTGTACTAATCCTGTAACAATAACAAGATTTGTGTTTCCAACACAAGCATAGCTTTGAAAATGTGACCATAAGGGTCCAATGCAGCAGTCAAAGTACTCCCTAGCCTTTCTCCCTCGGAGAGAAAGGAACAATTTTGCAAAAATTTCTGTCACTAAAGTAAAAATATATCCTGAACCCTGGGGAATTCTCATATGAACATTCTGGCTACAGGTTTGTAAGATCATAAGGAAATGGAGGAGTAAGAGGAGTTATTGAAAGAACCCAGGTCTGCTTCTTACCTGTCTGAAAATCACCAGTTTCCCCACCTTCCCACAAAAATGTTACCATAGAGAGGTTTGGTTTGGAAGAGGCATTCAAAGATCATCTAGTCCAACAGCTTCAATCAGATCAGGTTGCTCAGATCCCTATCCAGCCTGCTTCCTCTGGTAAACTTCTGCCATTATATCTCTGCTCTCATAATGACAAATTTCTTCCTTATATCTAGTCTGAATCTATCCTCTTTTAGTGTAAAATCATTACCCCTTTTCCTATTGCAACAGGTCCTACTAAAACGATTATAATCCCCAGAAAAGAAACAAGTGGTCACTTTGAGTACTTTTTGATTTAAACTGAAGCAGATTTGAAGTGATAAAGGTAAATATGCTAGTTTACTCTCCTGTTGCCTGACAGAGCAAGGTGGTGTCTGTTCCCTTTCAATTCTTATTTCCAGAGAGTAGGACCTTTGGAAATTTTCAGAATTGGCATTTTTTCTCTTCTCTCTAGAACAAGAGTTGTGTGTAAACATTATGTGTGTAAACATCCTATGTGAATAGGATGTCAAGCAAAATTCAGTAATTCATATAGGGAAGTAGCAAGTGCAGTCTGAAGAGTTCCAACTTGGGCATTTTTATTCAAAATTCCTGTTGACTTCAGAAGAATGAAAGATGTGAGTCTTTTTCACAACAGAAAAACAATCCCCTGTATTAAATATCTATTGGAATGAATGGATGTTGGTGGCTTTTGGTATCACAGTGAAAATTGTCAGTTTCTGTGGATACTGGTTTGCAATCCTGTGGTTCAGAGCAGGGTTATTTATTGGTCATTATTATTTGTGACGCCTATTTAAAAGAAGGATATATTTAATTATATCTAGGATAGCAGTATCTAAAGATTGCAGTCACATTGTTGTGAGTCTGAGTAAAACTGCAATAATATTGTTTTTATTTCACATTAATCAAACACAAAGCCTATTCAGCATTGTAAAAAAAAGAAAATGGCCTAATAATAAAGAGCAACAAAGGATGTTAAATATCATTCCAAGTACCTCTCAGTTAAACAAAAGGAGAGAGAATTTTCAAGATTAAAGGATTTTGTGGGAAAAGAAATAATGTTACATAGTAAGGAGGTTTTGAAAAATGAGGAAAATGGGTTTTTAAGGAAATGACCAAGAGGTGGCAACACTCCCTGCATTTATGAGTACTTTGAGCCCTCAGAGCTGTCCAGTGCTCATACCCAAGGGCTCAATCTTCAAATACACCAAATGAAATTATGTTGTGGCAACATTTGGCTTTTCTAGAAGTACACAAGACTGCATATTTTAATACATCTGAATATACCTGATCGACACTGGCCCTCTGGGCTGCTGGCTGTGTCTTTCTGTAGTCTCACGTGACATGTCACTAAGTCACACACATATGGTTGTGGCTTAATTGGCATCAGTCTGGATCCACCGAAAAAATTGACAAGACTAAGACTTGCTTGATCCTTCTACTTAAGAAAAATCCAGAGTACAGCTCATGTAAAATCATCTTGTATTTAGAAAAGGGAAACTACTCAAATAGGCTAATTTTTTTTATGCCTAGAAGAGTCACATCATAATGGAAATAAACCTGTGTGTGTTAAGTTGGCAATAGCTGTATTTTATCTCCTGTAGCCATTATCCTCCCACAACCTCCAGACAGAGTCCAGACAATTATGGAGCCCTTCCTCATGTTTGAAAAAAGGATCCTTGCTATTAGCAGTGGGTGGTTGCAGCATATGGTGGTATATGGTAATACTTCAGTTCTAAATGTACATGATACAGTTAATAGTTCCTGCAATGCTGGGATTGTGTCCATGGCACTTGATTTTGCTGTGCTCTATCACAGCCTACTCTGGCTCTGAGCATAATTGTGCTTCTATTGCCTTTTCTCTGTTCCATTTTCCTTTGGCCTCCTCACAGGCCTGGATCTGCATTATCCCTATGGTTGTCTTCCTTTAATGGAAATGTTCACCCTCCTTTCTTCATGGCCAGGATGGTGCTGCTTTTCTCAAGAAAAGGACTAGAAAAGTACTGTGCCACCACACATGTGGTGAGAGCAGAGGTTTGTGCGTCCTGGAGGGCAGTTGGGGATGATAAGCAGTTCACTGAGGGAAAAGAGGGGCAAAGAGAAAACTCTTCTATCTCTGTATTGATTTTAGTCCAAAACCCACATTCTCAGCTGTATGTCCGCACTTATTACTAACAGTGTTACAAAAGACACAACTTGTATTCTGCACTACTTCTGCCTGTCGTGTTGCGGAGTATTGCTTTAATTGCTAATAAGATACGCTTCTCTTGCTGAGAACTGCACTTCATTTATACCCTTTATACACAGAAAATGTAGAAGGCAACAAGGCTTTCTTTGAAAAACTGTTAAATTCAGCTGTTTGGGCAAATATTATAGCCAACAGTAACTGATCCATTGGTTATTATCTTCAGTCAGAGAGGAGACTTTGTTCTCGTTCTGAGGTTTAGTGGCTTGCCACTACTGAAAGGTTCAATTCAGTTTCCCTTTTCTCCTGGCTAAACATTCCCGTTGCTTCCCTGATGCTGGCTTTTGTGTTTGTTTGATCCTACTATAATCTGGTTCCACCAAACCAGAGAAAACTAATCTTGCAAAAAAAAGTGACTAGCTCTCTGGGATTTGGTGGGGGCTGAAGCACCTCTCACAGGGCTCACATGGGTGCTGCCGGTGAAGTAACTGAACACTGCGCTGTCTGAAAATACATGTGTGCTAAATGTGCAGGCTTGAAAGACAGTGGTTTTCCCAAGAAAGCCAACTTAGAAAACTCTGAATAGCTTATTTCCATGTGTCCTATATTTAAATTGTTTGCCTCTTCAGTTCTGCCAATATAGTATATTTAGGAAACATTTTAAACTGGATCACTGAAATGATCTGGCTTAAAAATCCACTCTGTAACGGAGAATGAAAGGCAGGGATAAAAAGCAGGATCCTACCCTTTTGGTTGTATTAAGCTCTCATACTTACTCAAGTCAAAACAAGTATTTTCACTTTCATGTGCATCTCAAAATATTTTATTGATGAAATAGAACTAGAGGCATTAGTGGCTGTACTAAACCTGGATGCCTATAATGCTCTTTTGTCCATATTTTTTCCTGTTTTCCACATGTTGTCCATAGTGTTTTGGTGTTACGATAACTGTATATTTATTTATTTGTAACATCATGAAGTGTTCTGAGTTCTGCTATTGGTGCACTGAGCAGCAGTCATCCTCCTTTTACAAAAAGGACCTACTCCAGTGTCAGGCTGCAGCCCTGGAGGAGCTGCTCTGAATGTATCTGCAGCCTAAATAGAGAGGCAGCAGTTATCACCAGCCATTATTTTCGGCTTGACAGTATTTCTTTAATTTCTGACTATCTAATATACAAAATTCCCAAATTTATAACTCTAAACCATATTTATCCAGTTTATGAGATGTCCAGGAAAATGATTTTATGATCAGCAACAGACCCAAAGTAGTTAATCGTCTGAGTGACTTTCTGAAGTACATTGAGGTGATGTGAATTAGGAAATTGTTTGCTGATGAACCACGGCCGATTCTCTCATTCTTGGCGACCAGCTACTTCCTTCTCCTAATGCTTGAGATAGTTATTCACTTAAAGAGAACTTTCTTCTCCTTTTGTATATAGGGAACATTTTGATATCTCCTATTGTTGTCTGCATGTATTCCTGTACTTATCCTTAGTGCAAGCTTCTAGTCATGTCTGCACTCTCTTTTTTGTTTCACGTAGTTATCTTGTGAAAATCTTGAAGGAGGACATGTTGTTTGTTTGTTTGTTTTAAATTGTAAAAGGGGACAGAATTCTTGCACTAGAACAGACAGGTTTGGGTTTTTTGGGTTTTTTTTGATGCTGTTACATCATACACATATTTTGATTTTATGCTTACGAGGTTACACAAAGTGCCAAACCCACTCCACTGGAAAGGTGTATTTTTAGTTTTTCTTACATAATTTAAACATGAAGTTCCTTCTTGAATTCCCACTGTGACAAAGGGAGATCAGTCACATGTCCTATGTCTTAAAGAGCCTAAAAATGGTATTCTTAAACATTTTGTTGAACTCCAGTAAGCATGAATAGTTCTGATAATCAAACAAAAAAGTAAACAAGTTAAAAATAGGGAGAAATATTGTTTCTGCTTAGTTGTCATAAGTATAGATGTTTCGTAACTGCATGTTAGATTCTGTAAGTTTGATGCTGATGTACCTTTAAAATCAGATATTTCTATAAGGCATTTTGAAATTATTATAACTTAAGTAACATTAGTTTCATCAATGACACAGTAAGAACACATTTGAATATGTTATTTCTATCTTAATGCACTATTTTGATGTGGTACAACTATGCCATGTTCTTGAATGTCTGCCATCCTCTGACTATCAACAGTGAACAGTCAGGCCTATTATCAAATATTTAACAAAACATGGAGAATGCAAAGTAAAATGTACATGGAGAGCAATGATTAATACTGAAAATGGTCATAGTTTGGTCCTCTTATACATGACAGGATAGAATTTGCAATGGTTTTCTGAACAAACAGACAGAAATGCTCATCTACTTTCCTGAATTCATTTAGGGAAGCATCTTGAAAGGTGTACTGTGATATTAAGGGCCATTTTTTATGCTTGAGAGTTTTCCCTTGCCTGTGCTTGAAGGCACATAGATAGTTGGGAAATCATTCTGTGATGATCCTTCTGAATTATGTGTAGCTCAAATCAGATGCAGACCTGATGAAAGAGCATAAGATGTGTTAGCAGTCCTGCTTCGAGCCATGCTTATTAGTAAATAATACTAGTCTCTTTCGAGCAACGTACAACCAAATTATTAAAACTGCTTCCGGAAAAAACTTAGACCAGGCTGCTTATTAAAAATGTCATGTTCTTTGAGTTATTATTTCCTCCCTCACTATTGAGAATAGTTTTGGACTTTTGTATTTTATCCAAGAATTTGTATCTTGTTAGGAAAATGCAGCTACAGTTCTAGCAAGACATTCACTGTTAGTTGAGGTGGAGAGGAATATGCACTAAGCTGTGACAGCAAAGGTTGTAGGAAACACTTGGATATATGAAGGAGATTTCTGAACGGCTCAGGTGAAAGGAGAATCTATGTGAAAAAACCTGGGCCTTAATTATTTTCCCACCTGATTTTACAGTTGTCTTAGTTAAAACGGCTGAGACCATCTTATCACTGTGTGGATGTAACCAAAACAATGCATTCTACACCCTCTGTTCATTTCTCATGAACTGTTAATAGTGGATCATTTGCAGCAGCTGCCCTGGGCACATCTGACACCTCAGGCTACAAGCTGAGTGAAAGAACCCTGTGAGACTGGGTAGCGTTCCTGTCTTTACACCAGTGACTCAGCCATGATAATTCCCCTCTGGGGAGGCATCAGCACCTTCACACTCAGACTGAGGGGTCATCTCTGTTAATGGGCCATCAAGGATTCAAAAAATATCCCATGACCCACAGAGTTAAATCATCCTTTCTGAAACTCCCCATTCTGAGGGAGGTACTGGGCATTCACACCTGAACCAGAGCGTAGATAATTTTCAGGGTTTGGGACTTCCAGTACCACTTGTGGGATCCAGAGGAGGACCAGAACCTCAACAGGACTGCGACTCTCACCCTCAACAAGACTGTGACCATCATCCTCACCAAGAGGTTTTCCTTTCCTTTTACTCCATACTCAGGGGGACCTCAGGAGCACTCAGCACAGGGGCTGATGAGCACCATTCTGTTCGTGCCCCAGAGTGCTGAGCTATACATCTGTCTTTGTTGGTTAAAATCAATTTTTTCTCTGTACTATTGTATTTATTGTGATCTTTTTAGTAAATTGTAACTCTGACTTGTAATCTTTTTCGAGTCACGTTCATTTCTCCTGCCAATTTATCTTAAAACCAGCGCAGCAGTTCATCTTAAAAACACCACTATATTATAATGCAATGTTAATAATTACACTAAGAAGTCTCAAATCTGAATTTTTAAATTGTCTCCACCTGGTTATTGAAGAAAAACAAAACAAAGGGAACAGGGCTAGGTGCTCAGCAGGCAAAAAACATACTTCAGTTGAAATTATTGAAACTATTGCAATTTGCATCAGCAAAAAACTAGATAATGTGTAATGAAATTAATCTAACCACATATATTTTCTGTGGTGATTTTCTGGTTTTCTTTGTAACTAATATAGGAAGTGCAAAGATAATAATTATATTTGTAGACACAGATATCTTTTTTAGGTGCAAACTAAACATGTTATTCAAAGGTAATTAAGAGATACTAAATATGCAGATTCAGTGAAATGCCTCAGACAGGTTATTTTTACAGATTTTCATTTTAATGGTGTTTCCTGCAATAATTACTTAATTGTTTATGTAGGTCATTTTTATTTGTGATTGCTAGTAGTTTTTGTTAGGTAGTTTTACTTTTTTTAATACATACTCTTTGAGTCACTAAATCTTGACATTCTCCTCAGAGATTAATATTTCATTGTTTTAAATTAAAGGATTATAATTTCCTGACATTTTCTATCTGGAATTTTAACATTTATGTTTTGCTCTTGAAACATATGATCTTCTACATAATTTAATATTTTATGGTCATCAGAAGAAATAATTTTGGAATAAATCATGAGAATAAGACATGACTTATTCCAATCATTAAATGTTTTCTCTTTTACAGGTATGAAATCATTTTACCATTAGCACAAGATAGGTTTAGATTTATAACTTAGATTTGGAGGTAGAATAAAATACTATTTTGCTTTGTAATGCTTGTCATGTGAAAGGGCCAGACAATTCACCCAGCCCTTAGAGAGGGGAGATTTTCTCAACCCACAGAGATTTATTTGTCCATTAGTGCCCCAGGGAAAATGAAATCATGTATGTTCAACTAGGACTGTCAGATGTCCTGTATGGGAGCTCTTCACCAGGCAGATTCACAAGATCAGAGGAACCTGATTGCCCTTTTCCAGAGGCTACCACACAACAGTGTTAAGGGAGAACACCTCAGCAGGTCTCCCCCCGTGTTATTCCACTGCTTGCAAACTGTCAGCACTTTATAAAGGACTCGCTCTAACAGTTTATAGAATAGCACTCTTAACATAAATTGTGACAAGTTAATAAGGTTCATAGTTGTCAGTGACAGGGTCTGTCTGCAAAAATGTATTTAAAGCAATCTAATAATACTATAAAGCAAGCAAAAACACAGCCTAATATAGAACAATCTAATAATATATCATGGAGTCAAAGTGAGCTCTAATCTTTAAAAGCATCAATGAGAGTGCATAGAATAAATTTCTAACCCAAACAGGCATCCTTGAATGGGAGATGGAAGATAAGTTCAGCCTGTCAGCTGATCCCAGCAATTGTGATGGAAACTTCCTCTGACTTATCTCCATTTCCAACATACTTTTATGGTATTTCTTTAAGTTTAGATGGACCTTGAGTGAATCTGGTCATAAGTACTTAACTGGGTAGTTGTCTTTGGCAACTGCCTTCCTTGGCAGACAAATCCAACATGGCCAAAATGTCACCATGTTACCTCTCCTGCAGGACATTTGCAGAGGGACGCTGCAGTGCCTTCACATCACTCCCCTCTTTGTTGCATCCTCCATAACAGGTGGTTCTCTGTGTTCAGGGAACCTTTGTGGGGCATCATGACCATTTTTCATCCTGGAAGCAGCAGCTGGGTCTCCTCTGTAATTCATTTTCTCCTTTGACTTTTAGCCCTATCCATTATCCCACAAATCTATTCATTATAAAATTGTTTTGCAATAAGTGAGTGTTTCCTTGCTAAACAGTGAAAAAGTGATGAAGAAAGCAAATTTTTTTTCTTTTCCAAAATTAGTCAAAAATTGAAGTGTTAGTTGGCATTAGGATGATTCATAAACCTGCCTTAGTGGACAATATATATGGCTGAGATAATTAGGCATTGCCTCTTGGCACAAAATGCAGTAACTTTACTGATTACCTACTGTAATTGTAAATATAAATGCCAGATCAAAACCAATTTATCCAAGAACAGTATTTTAATACACTTCATTGAGCTGTCAATCACTTCTTTGAAGGATGTAAGGAAAGGATTTCCTTTGATTTAATCTAGAAATCATCCTTTCTCTGGAAATATAGGGCTTGGTAGTCTGAAGAAATTTCTGAGAAAAGTAAAAGGAATGCCTTGTAGTTACTGAGAATTCATCTATATAATCATTTAAAAATAAATAGCTACATTAAGGAAAACATTATCTCTTATAAGAGGGTGTCTAAGTTTAGAGAGCTTAGAAAAATTTATAGTTAAAACAGAGGGACAAATCTCCTTCAATTTCAAAACAAATTTTAATTAAGATATGATAAATGGAAGGATAACAGTTCCTAGCTATAATTTATATATATCTATATATTTAAGATAAACAAAACCAACCAGAACTAAACGAGTAAAATAGAAGAAAAACCTGAGCAAAACCCCTTCCCTCCCCCAATCTCTGTCCCTGGCAGGCACGGAGGTATTTTACAGACCGCAGGTGATGAGATGAGTAGCCGGTGCTGGGTCGCCCCCGGGGTGGGGGGGGAAAAGCTTGGTGGATGGGAAAAAAAAAAGCTTTGGCGTGTCCCTCCGAAGAGCAGTTGAAATCCTCTGCTGGTGAGAGTGATGGTTGCAGTCTGGTGGCAGTCGCAGTCTGCTCATGGCTCGGGTCCTCTTCTGGATCTGAAGAGAGCTCCCTAGGCCCAAAAGTCCTCTGCTTATATTCACCTAGGCTCCGCCCAGTCCCTCCCCCAGGGCAGAGACTTAAACAATGGGTGATTTACTCTGTGAGATAAACAATGACCTATTTTTGATACCCCTGATGGGCCATTAGCAGACATGACCCCTCAGGTGGGTGTGGAGGCAGAAGAATTTCCTTATCTCACAGAAGTTCCAAAACACCCAGCCTGCAGCCTGAGGGGTGTGCTGTCCCTTAGACAATAGCTGCTAATGTGCCATTGTGAGCAGTTCATGGAAAAAATGGCATAGAGGCTTTAGAATACATACCCACACAGTGACAAACTGACCCTGGATACTAAAAATCAAGACAGAGGGGAATTGGTGAATCAGTGCAGAGAACTGACAATTTCCAAAGAAGAAACATGAGACAATTTGTGACCCAGTGACTGACTTAACCAGTGACCTGGTGACTTAACAAGGATATGCAAGAAACTTTCAGTGTTTTGAATGTTGAGTACTATGTCTTTTTAGCATCTATTTTGTAACCATCAATGTCACTTGTAAAGGAATTCCTCAATCCAAGCTTCTTACAGTTTTCTTAGTGACATTAGTGAAGCCTTATTTATGTCAACCCTTGATGATCATTACGTTGAACTCTGTTGATCAATTTCAAACATTAATCAACATCAGTGAATGCTGTTAAAAGACCATGTGTATCATATTTCTGAAGGTCCCTCACTTTTTATATAAGCAAATTACTAATATACCTTTATTCAAATTATTCCTTAAAGCACAGTTTCTGCCAAGCTTCTCTGCTAGTACATCCCATTTACTGTGACTGCGACATACATTAAAAAATCCTTAAATTATCCTGTAATCTAGAACACTTTTTCTATTCCTTTTGTTTTGTACAGTGCTGAACCACTAACAGTCTTCAACAGAAAAACAAGATACTGTTTTCTTTCTATCCATCAGAATATCTTCTATCCATCCTGTTGCTGTTTATATATCACAGTTTTACTCTAGTTTTCCTTGTTTTGGTAGTAAAAATCTAAGCTTTCACAGTTTTTCATTGCAGTTCAACACTTTGGATTTGCATATGATAACCTAATACTAAATAATACTCAATGTAATACAGTGCAATATGGCTCCATATGAGTATATGAATCTCCAATTTAAAGCCATGAGAAATTTTATTTCTTAATATCCCATGTAATGGGAATGAGTATAAAATCACAAATAGAACATTATAATTCAAATATTTAGCAGGTACTCAAACAAGATAAACTTCTACAGGACTAAGATTTTGTTTTCTTACAGTATAAAAGGTAGTCTAAAGATGAAAGAAGAAAGCTTATTTCCCCAGGAAATAGTTTGCCTCTTATTTTTCCTTGAAGCATTAATTTTTCTCTCTGCTGAAAAAAAAGGCCAGAAAATATACTGTTATTTTGCCCTTTGCATTGTGTCATGGTTGAAGAAGCTTTGTGATTTCTTTAAGGTCTTAGCTTTAACTACTGGGTCATAGCATCAGAGATTGGTTGCTGCTGTTCTGTGCCATTAAGGGATGTTGTATTTTCAGAGGTCTGAATCATTACTAGGTTTTCTAGTACCCTACAAAATCTTCAGGTATTTCTTTTCAGCATAACATGGAAAAGCTTTAATTTTGCTTTTTTTCATTGTCATAGGGATCCTAGTATGATTTTTATAGTTTACCTATGTAGAGAATGTAGTTTTAGAAGCTTGTGTAAATTATCTGTTATTCACTGAACTGTAATGGGCTACATACCCATGAGAATATGAATTATGCCAGTTTATGATTAATTTAAATTATCGATAGAAATGCTATTTACTGACAATGGCAAGCATAGTACAAAATAAATCTGCGAACACCGTCTGATTTTTGTAGTTACAAACATTTTCTGATTTTCACGATAGGGCAAGAACCTTATTCAATGACCTGATCCATAGAAATGACATCTTGTTTTTATTTCTTCCAAGATTGTAAGAACTTTCATTACAAAAAGGGCTGCATATAACAAACTTAAAATCCTGAAGGTATTGTATTTTGATAGTCACAGTGTAGTTACCTCATTATCAGCAGCAACAAGAGTTTTCCCATTGGCTACACAAGTACTCTAGTACATCTAGAATGACCATTCTTAGGTATTTGGGAACGTTCCAGTCTCTAGCCAACTTCTGTTCCTGTGTAGATGACATGTGATTTGGTTTAGCTAATACAGTAGTATCTATAATAAAAAGAACACTAAAGTGTACAATTGAGCAAACAGTTAACTTTGTCCATAGCAAGTAAACTTTACAGCAATTAACATTTAAAAATTGTGGTTAAACTGGATTGAATTTTTTTTTCCTCAACCACTCTTCATGTATAGTTTATTCAGCAAGTTTTATTAAGCTCCCTGGGATGAGAAAAATGAGCTGTGAGCCCTCACAGAATTAACTAGGCATATTAGTTTCTGTTATCTGGGGTAACAGATAATGGATTAGGAGACCCTGATAACAGAAGAGCTTCCATAAAAAGATCTTAATGCAAGCACAGGTACAAGTACAGCATTGTGTTGTGCCCTCAGATCCCTTATTTCAACCCAGAAAGAGCTTGAGTACCTCCAGGCCATGCTCTTTGTGAGGACTAGCTCAAAGTTTACAATTTTTGATTTCCTGAATTTTCATGGTCCCAAAAGTTCATAACCCAGCTCAAGCCTTCCATCAAGAGAACAGCTGCCTGTGGAGGCCTTGTCCCACCCTTCCAATCTAATTAATAACTTGGTATTGTTATTGGTATTGTCCCCTCCCAATCTAATTAATCCTGGAAGCCTGTTCACTGAACCACAATGTACTCTCAGCCAAATACAATAATCTCATTTCATGATACTTTATCTAGAAGCTACTTCTAACCCACCCTGGACTTTTCCCTAAATCTACAGACTTTCTCAGAGAGTTCCAGCTCAACACAGCTAGAAAAGTTCTAAACCCTAATGGCCCGGTTCCTGTTGTGCCTTGTTTTATTGGTTGGCTTCACAGGCCACTCAACTCACCATCCTCCCTTTCCTCCCTCTGTGATTAGTGTAGTGGCTGGCTTTGTTTAATGTTTTCCAGAAGAGAGGCTTGGTCTTCAGTTGTTTTCTTCAGAATCCCTGATCTACAAAACTGGACCTCTAAGGGATGGATTACAGAGTCTTCCCTGAATGAGTTAAAAAATTACTGTAGGATAGTTCAATGCAAAACAGTGCCGTATGAAGTATTTTTTTTGAAATTCAGATGGTGGAAAATTATTTTATGTGTGAAAGTAATGTATTGCATGAATGCAACGTGTTGCATGATTGGCCTCTTCGAAAAAGAGAACTAGCCTAGTGTTTATACCCAGCTGTTACTATGCTTCTTGTTAGATCTCAGTATCATTACAGTGATGGTGAAATGTAGGCAAAATTAACAAAATTGTTTTCCAAAGATTTATTTCTAGGTATTTTACAAGAAGTTGTTCTTTAATGGCTTATGTCTGCAAAAGATAGAAAGGGGATTTTAGTACTAGTTGCACATGTTTTGTAGGGCTGTTCACAAGTCCCTTGTTGAAGTTATTTTCAATTTTGCATAGAAATGCACACCTGTTTTAATGTAACATTCTTCTTATGTATGGAATATATTTTTCCTAAATTTATAGTACTTTTATTTCACATTTTAAAAATTTTTTAACTAAATTTGAAGGTTTTATTGTTAAAAAATATTTATTTCAAGAATGTAGTCCCTTTTAATTATTTTTTTTTCAATTTACTCTAATATTGCGGAATCTTCAAAATTCCTTTGTAGTTAAAATTCAAAGTATAAAACTTTAAGTGTCATGTTTAAATGATTTTTGACATTGCTGGTGATTTTATCCTACTATTTTTCAGAAGTAAAAATAGCATCTTCGGTCATACTGAGTATTGATCAAACTGTATCAGCCCTGGGAGAAAATAGGCCTCTCTGGGCAACTCTTCTCTGTTCCTACAAGTTTTCCTCTAAATTGTAGTGAAAATATCACCGTATAGCCTACTCTAAGGGCAGCACAATTGATATTGTAAGAACAAGCTATTTGTCAGGAAACACTAGTAGAGTCTAAAATCCAAAGCAGGGTTAATATTATAGAATTTCAAACCTATATATAAGAACATATTCATTGGAACTTGGCTTGCAGTTTATCTGTAGCAAGAGTGTTGTATGCAATCTGACAAAGTATAAATCTCCTGGACTCCAGTTGTGGCATAATTTAATGCTGAGTCGTGGTTTTTAATATAACAGCTACTGAAACTGCATGTGCTGTTTAGGGGAGCGACAAGAGTTGCAAAGTCTACCTACAAATGAGTTTTAGGGATGTTTACTATATTCACTGGAGAGAGTTTAAAGTATACAAGTGACTTTTAAAAGGAATTTGATCATTTTTTTCTGATGTGTAGTAGAAGATCTGGTCTGCTTATGAGATAATTTCAGAATCTTCACCTTCCAACTTCAATATATGAATGAATTCTAGAGAATGAAGGTACTTGGAGAGGTTAAAGAAGGCCAATGTGCTGGACTCGCTCACCTTGCATGGTGAAGAATGAAGAGAATTGCATTAAACAAACTGTGTTGTATGAGAGACAAGTAAAGGGAAGTCTGTGGTGTTCTGTAAAAGTTCAGTGACAAAGCCTAATGATTTGCCATGTATGAAGTTTCCGTGTATCTTTTTAGCCATGGAAACCTGCAGTTAATGCTGTTGAGGTGTGAATTAAATTGATGGAAGGAACCCTTTAGAAGTAAGTTTAGATTAAAAAAAAAATAGCTTTCATTTGCAACAAGTGAATTGCATAGGGCTTGAAAATAAAAGTTATGTAAATATATTTTTGTTAGTTTGGTACCAGGGTTTTTTCTATTTTAAAATCTTCAAGATTTCAGTTGTAACCTTCTGTGACAACTGTCCTTAATGTATAAACAGATTTAACAGAGCATTGCATCTGTATTTGCAGTGACATTCTCCCTTATTCAGTTGTAATCTAGAATATCTAATCTAGAATCTGCTGCTGATAGGGTGCTTTGGGGTGGCTCAGACTGCTCAGCTTCCAGAGAACTTGGATTCAAATGGAGAAGAGCTGTGCATCTGCTTAGACAGGGGTACCAAAGACTGTCATATATCTTGGGCATAGTGCCCATGGGCATGGGGAGATGATAAAGTTTGTGTTTTGTCAGAAAAATTACTGTGAAAATCCTTAGCAATTTGGTAGCCAAAGGAAAAACCCCATCATATCCAGCATTGTAGCTATGGAAAATATGGACCACTGCTTTCAAGGTCATGTCTTCCATGACAGCATTACAGTGTTTCCAGTGTGTTTCCAGACTTTCAGTGTGACATCTGTGAGGCAATATGCATTTAAATACAGATGCACCTTCCTTAAATTCAGTAATGAATATATCTTTTGTTTCACATCCTTTGTAAGGGTCCAATGTCCAGATGTAGACCAAACTGCTGTTAAAATTCTGGAGAGATGAGGGGGTTGTTTCTTAAAATTAAATGAGGAATTGACAGTGTTGTTAGAAATGATTTGGCAATTCACATATCAAGTTGTCTAAGGCTTTTAGACTGAAGTTCTGTAAAACAGATAGCTCTTGGGTTTTAGGTAAAAGAAGATTTGGAGATACATAACTGGAAGTTGAAAGACAATTAAGGATAACTGAGAATGCATAATCATAGTGAAATATAGGACTGGACTAATTTATTTGAAGTGTTTCTATTAATGAAACCCTGGGAAAA
The DNA here is from genome assembly GCA_013399695.1 of Formicarius rufipectus. Lineage (NCBI taxonomy): Eukaryota > Metazoa > Chordata > Aves > Passeriformes > Formicariidae > Formicarius > Formicarius rufipectus. The sequence continues at coordinate 29,705 of VXAU01003522.1, read as the reverse complement.
TCACCTTAACCTTGTGCTTACTCTGTATAGTATTTACTTTTCTTTTAAGGACTGTGTATATTTCATGTGGTAGTGATAACACAATAAGGCCACATGGAAATCCTATAAAGATTGGGGCAGGAAAAAAATCTCTCGTGAGAAGTAAAGCAGATGCAAAGCTATAACCTTGCACCTGGAAGTCTTTCACATGGCAGTTCTGTGCATTCCCAACCACCCCATAAGGACAGAAACAACACAAGCAGCTGATAATGTGATTGTGAGGAATGTGTTGACCATGGTGATGACGGTGATATATTTACCCAAGTGCATGAGCGCTCCTGTGAAATATTAGCCTGTGCTTTTTTACTACAAGATCAGTTTAGAAATATTTAAGAAAGCTACAAGAGGGAAGGACAGGGCAGTTAAAAGAGGCTGGGAAGACATTTGGGAAAAGCAGTGTGCGCTTTCAGAACAATTTATCACAGAGCTTTGGAAGTTTATTCCACTCATTAAGAACAGATCCTATGGAGAGAAATATCTATCAGTGCAGCTAATTAAATACACTAGAATTAGAAAACAAGGAGAGAAAATTCCTAGTTAATATTAAAAATACAAAATTTAACATGCAATTAGTGATGTATACTTGAGAAAGTAAAAGGGAATTTTTCAGAAAACTGATTAGGTTGTACTGACTGTGTATTTCTAATTTATATTTTAGGTTAACACACCAAATGGTACAGAAAACATTACATGCATGGAGAGAATAAACACTGAAATTACTGTTAGTTTGGTATTCTCTGGATCTCCTGAATTCTTGGAATTTTATCTTTAGTACTCACAAATATGTAATGTTTTTGATTATATTTAAAGAAAACTCTTCATGCTAGTATTGCTGTTTCCAAATGATCCTTTTCCATTTTGGAGTTCTCCTGGAGGATGAAAGAGAGATGTACTTGTGTATTGGTTTCTTGTTTTGGATTTTCAGTTGTTTTTCATTTTTTTGTACTGTTTAAAAAAACTTAGCAAACCTTAAGCTGGCTTGTAAGGGACAGGTGTGGATCACAATGTTTTGAGGGGAAGATTCTTTCCAGATAGCTGCTGTTGTGTCTTGGAGATGTTGATATACACTGGTCAGTTTACCTACTACAATGTTTTAGTGAAGCTGGATGAAAACGTGCTATCGTATACCAAGGCTGATAAAAAGAATGGAATGCCATCTGTATAAAATAGGGAGTGTGTTTTGTGAATAGATGCTAGCTGACATGTTTTAGCCAAAAACTATAATACTAATGATAAGGTTCCCTGGGAAAAACACTTCTGTGAGTATTTGAGGAAAGCAGTTCTGAGCTTAAAATGTCCTCATAGTCAGTTGGATGAGAACTGATTTGGTCTGTCGCCAAGAAGTAGACTCTTCACTGACAGCATCTGAAAGGAAAGGCAAATGCTGAATAGAGAGCTTAATGCTGAAGCAAATAGCTGTCAGGAACTCAAAGCCAGGTTTCATAGTGTGAAGTAAAAGATATCAAGAGGCAGAAACAGTAAGACACCTAGATGTATAACACATTTTTGGAGATGATAGATTGAATTTTCTAACTCTTTCTGTTGGAATCAACCTCAGGAACAGAAAAATGGTTGGAAAAGAAATTAATATTTTGGCAAACTATCCATCATTACTTTGCTAGTGGAGGAAATTAATACTAAATATATTTAGGAGTACATTATGCTGAATTATGCTGACCTCATTAAATTTATCACTAACAAATGGAAACAGTACAGTCAGTAGTAGGACAAAATTGAAATCCTAGTGAAATGAAAGCTGAGGCTTCATTTACTGGCAAAAACATGAAGGAGCTCCTTCAGGACAGAGCTCAGTGAAGTTTAGAGGAAATTCTGAACCTTGTTAGCCAGAAGATTAGCTGCTGTCAGCTGAAGAAAGGGAAATAAACTAATTGAAATCTCAGTGCACCAGAAGCTTAGTAATAGTCTGACTTCCCCAGCAGTCCACAGAAATGTGCTAAAATGGGTCTGGCCACGTCCTTCAAAATAATAGAGGGGAAACGATGAAAAGGCTTTCTGAGACTCATTGGCCTTGTGCTTCAGAGCATGGGATGGTCTGGCTCCACATAATGCTTAGGGACACTGGACACTGCTGCCAGAAAACTTTACTGAAAGCTGCCTGGCTTGGAGGAATACCATGAATATGTTTTAAAGGATGAAATCAAGTATTAAGCAATATGGGAATAGTACAACTAAGAGTTCTAAATGAAATGTAGATGAATGTTTTTCATACTTTATTCCTCTGTTTATTAATTTAAAACTGTATTAAGTGGATGTGGATAGTCTTCAGAAGTGGAATAATATCACTGATACAGGAATGTAATGGTTCCAAGTACTAGAAGACAGAAGAATTGTCTTAGGATAGAAAAATAAACACTTACTGATGTGTTCAAATGCTAAAGAGAGGAGATTGAGACCAGAAATTCTAGAAAAGGATTTTTTACTGTCGCTAGAAGAACTATGTTCAACACCTGAGAAAGGTCTGTGAAGTCATGTGTCTCCACTGCCTAACTTCTACCATTCTTTCTGCAGCAATGCCCAGATGTAGTGACTGTCTGGTTCATTTTACTTCAGTTAATTAGGTATGTGCTGCTTTCATACTAAGTAGCACTTTGATGCAACTTGTGGTTTTCTTTATTATTTAGTAGGGTTTCTTGTGTTTGTTTGTTTGTTTGTTTTTCTGTTGTTGTTGGTTGGTTGGGGGTTTGTTGTTGTTTTGTTTTATTTTGGGGTTTTTTTTTAATGATGTTTAAAGTTGAGGCATCTGAAAAAGTCATTTTGCTGGCCTAGAATATGATTTTCCCTGGGATGACAACCAAGTAGAAATCTTTGGGGGAAACTGCAAGTATTTGCAGGACAGTCAGTCTGCAGTGTCTTGAGTATTCTTATTGAGGGGAATTAAACCCCTTAGAGTAAGGAATTCAACAGTTAGCTGTTTTTGCTGAATGAGGCTCAGTAAGTTTCCTTGAGTTACTGGGTCAGACTCATTTGACAATGTTCTCAGTTTCTCCTAAAGTAAGTACAATTTGAGAAATGTTGCAGTATCATGTAATAATAGTGTAACAGATGGAACCTGTTTGAAAGGTGTGTATGTGGTAATAAACTAAACATTACAAGCATTTTTTTCTCTAGGAAATGAGACTAGGAGTGTAATCTCTTGGTGTTTGTTCCTCCCCTAACAACTTTTGATGCCATTCATTAATTTCAACCAACACTGACAATGGAGATCAGTCTTTAAGCTGCTTGATTTCTATGTGCTTCATGAAAATACATTCCATTTATATATCAGTGCTCTCCTTAGGAAAGTTAGTATCAGCTCAATCCTTCTCAGTTACTAGATAATCTGTAGGTGGCAGCAATGGGATGAAGTGCCCTGATTGCTTCTGTCAGTTCAGTGCTTTTGTAGACATGGCAGAATCCAGTGTGAGAGCTAAAGCTGTAGGAAATAATTTTTTTCTAGTTCTTCTGTCCATATTTCAAATCAGTTTCATTTCAGGCACTAATATGAAGAAATCATAAAGGGGATTAATAATTTGAAATTAAGCTATTTGCACCTAATAAGATATTCACTTATGTGCACTCCTTACTAAAAATATTTAAGAACTTGAGGTAAATGTGACATTTAATTTTAAATACATGCATTTGGACACTAGATCCTTTGTCTAAATTAATTAATTAGTATTGATTGATCAACTGCCTTTCAAAGAGATAGTCAAGGGATAATGTTATTGAAGACAAATGGACTATTTAGCATGACTCAAAATGCCAAATGGCCAAATCTTGGTGTGAGAGTGGAGAATAACCTTGTGGTTACATTGGCACTATTAAAAAGAGAGAGGCAAGAGGGACTCATTCCAAAAAGGAAGTCAGTTTTTGCTAGGTCTCTAAAGCAGAGGAGCCTGCAGCTGGCTAGTGCAGCAGCTTGGCTTTAATAGACTGTGCAGAAGAGAAACTATCCAGATGGGGATGGAGAATCAGGCCCATGAAACAAGATAAGGCCACTTGAGCTAAAGATTAATATTGATTCCTGGTGCTGTTAGTTTTTAAAAAGAAAATGTAAAATATTTTTGGCAAATGTTGGAATGAACTGTATGAATAATGGCCATGAATCAGCTTTGAAAAGGGTATTGCAAACTTTAATGTGTTTGAGTATTTCCTAGTGGTCTACTAAAAGTTTGTAATACTAAGATGCAAACAGCATTTAGAAAATGTACTACTTCACATTATACTAACCCTTTTAAAAAAAACGAGATCTGACTACCAGCTCTATGTTTACTCCATTTCTCTTCTGGATTATCATAATTTCCATTTAAAGTACCAGATATAAAAGATGGTATCTGTAAGCATTGGGCTCCAGCTCTTCAAAGACTTTTTCTTAATTTCACAATCTGCACTATTATGAATAGTAATAAACATTCTTAATGTCTCATTTATTGACTGACTTAAACTTCAGATAGTAATTATGATTATGTCCAAGCATACAGAAAACAATGGAAAGAATTATAATAATTATCATCAGCACTGTTGGTTCTCTCTCAAATGCTCTTCCACCCTCTGAAATTACATCTTACCCTATTCTAAAAACTATTTTGAATAGTGGTCTGAAACTTACTGGACTTAGTATATGATGAGCAGCTAAGGAAAGTAGGCTCTGAACTGGGAAGCTCCGGGATCCTGGAAGTATTTGACTCTTGCAGTAAGAGTGACCTGGAACCTCTCTGTGAATAAAAAGGACTCCAAAATACCTGTTCAATCCTCCTGATAATCTAGGTGGTGGTTGTCTGCGCGTGACTTCTGCAGTCAGATTTACTGTTTGCTTACACCTTGCTGTGTGTTTTCTGTTGCTCACATTTTGGCAGGGGTGGAATATTGACAAGGACTCATACATTAAGCATCTGCAACTAGACTGTTGAGTGCCCAGCAGTTTATTCTCTACTAGCCTTAAAATACTACTTCAGAACTAGAATAGAATAAATAGCTGAAGCTGGCCAAGTTTCTCTCTTACTCCTAACTTTGATTGCCTTTTGCTGAGTAAAATCTACTGAGGACAGACTGATCCCTTTTATAGGGATTTTAGTTTTGCTAAAACAAAATCTATCCCAAATGTATAAAAAAAAAGCTTTTCAGTTGTCTTTTGAGTTAAAAAACCCTAGGGTGTGCTTTATGGCAATCTAATTTCAAACTAACTTGCCTTTTTTTTGTGTCATTGATGAAAAATTTAAAAATTACTCTAACTTTTGCATTTTTCAGAGTTTCATGTTTGTTGAAGAATGGGTTGTGGCTTAATGGTACATAATTTTGGATTTTTGAAGAAATGTCTGTGACAAACCAGCTGGGGCTTATAGATTTGTTGTTCAGTAATTCATCCTGATTGGAGAAATTTCTGCATATGTTCTGATGCTACAGTTAATCCCCTCACCCTGATATTGTAAGGTTTGTTTTTAAGCCCAGGTAGCTCATTGTACAGTGATCTGCAAGGATTTCCAAGCAACAAAGCAGAGTAAAGCACCTTACATTTCAAATTATTTTGTAATATACCTGCCTGTTTATCATGGCTTAGGAATGGTGTTCTCCAGTTTAATATTCCCACTAAAAACTACTTTCTCCCCCTCTCCCCTCCACTTGGAGGCACAAAAGGCAAAGACCAGGGGCTGTGATAAGATTCACTGAACGCAGTAATCAGACAAGAAAACAGTAACAGAAATGGTATTGCTAACAAATTAAAAAAAAAAAAAAAAAAAACCAACACAAAAATCCTGATCCTGTAAAAATTTAACCCTATCCTGGCTGGACCAAGGACATGGTGAAAAAAATGTAGCATGACATAAAAGCATTGCGAGACTTTAAAAACTGCAAATGCCTTTTGGAATATATAGATGAACATTTGGGGGTTTTTTTCCTTATTTTTGTGAGCTGCTCTTCATGAAGCTTTAATTTCTGTTGTCCAATTTCTACATTTTAGGTTGCAACCTTTCAGGAAGCTGTATGAAATGTTTACCTAGGAATGTGGAATGAAGCATTTCACCTGTTTCATTTCTGAACCTCTGTTTTATGCAGATTAAATGGGATTTTGTGTCTGTCGCACACTGGCACTTGAAGCTTCAAAAGGCTGAGGCTGAGGAATTGGTCTGAGTAAGTACCGTTCATACAGAACGACCCCTGAGTCCGTACTGGAGCAAGAGACTGTGTATAAATACTGTAGAAGATTCAGGCTCTTGCTCAGGTCTGTGTTTCAAACACAAGCTACATGCATCTTAATTGTTCCCTGTCTTATGGCATCCATGCTGAGGGGTCAGCTTGTGTTCTTTTTTCTTCACAAATATTTAGCACATCCACAGCAACAGCAGCAACAGAAAAACAGTGGCTTGGGATTCAGATCTTGGGCCAAGAAAAGTTTTGAGCCTATTCAAATGTCTAAATTACTGAGCTATTGAGTATGTTTCTGCCTGGGAATCACAAGATGTTAAGAATAGCTGGTTTTTCACTAATAAAGGCTTATTTGCAAAATCTTTGTGTACAGATTTCTGTTTGTGATGTGTGTGGCTTTTTGTTTGTTTTGTGTGTGACTGTTACAATATTCAATCTGTGACTCTGTCATGATCTGCTTACACATACTTGTTCCAGGTGTTCAGGTGTTAGGATATCTCTGCAGCTGGTGTTGGCTGTCAGCTGAAGGTACAAAAACTGATTCTGAATTGATAAGGTTGGCTCTAAAGGGTGACTTTGATTGGATGGTCTAGACTATGTTAGCCATATCTGTCAGGGTAGGATTCCTCTGATCTAAAAATACAACTTCTGAATGTGTTTTTGTGAGCAGAGTGGTGATTTGTACAGAATGAGCTGAGAACGTAGTTTTCAGGTTTGTCACATGGCCAATTTCTACCTGTGCAGGTTTGTTGCTTCTTCCTTGCTAAGACAACTTATACTTTCTGGTTTTTAGGCAAGTGGCTCTAATGTGGGATGTGACAAAGCATACTGAATGATTGGCCAGTGATTCTTATCATTGTTTGATTTAGTGGGGATCAACTTGAAAGGTCTGATGGCTTTGTAGGCTCTGATAAATCTGCAATTAAATGTTATGTCTGATGAGGAATCTTGGGGTTTTTTTTATCACTGGTTATAAGGGATCATACTTGGCCCCCACCTTAGTGGCATGAGGGCATGGCATTGAAAACAACAGATTGAAGGGGATTTGATTTGTTTCTAGATACAAGTAAAATGTTGGGTTGTTTATGGGCACAGTCTGATGAATCAATGAATTGACTGGAAGTCAAGGAATACGAGTTTTATCAGTGGCCTTTCTAGGATCAAGTACAATGGCCTTGGCAAGCAAATTGACCTTTGTTTTGTAGATTGAAAAGTTGAGACTTGGAGAAGCAAGTGATAATTACATCCTTTCTGTAAGTTATATAAAATAAATTTGAGCTACATAAATATTTATAAAATAAATTATAATGATCATCAATAGTACCATGGCATTTCCATCTCAAATTATTCCAGACAATTTGTAATGCAAAGATTTAAAACAGTTCTATTTTAAAGATGCTTCTTGTTCTTTGTAGTGGTAGAAATCCCTTTCTTCCTTCCACCCTCCATCTCTTTGCCACTACTCCTTAGCCTCCCCCCAAAAATCTAGGATTGAGGTGATATTTAGTTTTGATCCCTCAAGGGGCTACACCAACTTCTTATTGCACCTGTGACCAGGGTGTTCTTGGGCTCACAATAGTATTTTTGAACATATTTTCTCTATTAAGTGAGATGAGGAAGTCACTGTTTGCAGGTTAAAATGGAGGACTTGTCTAAAAACAGACTGTGGTAAATTGGATGTTTATTTGAACAGTACATCAACATTATTAACTTGAAAATATGTACTAAATTGATAGGTTTTCTTCAATTACCTCCTCTTGAAAGCTGTTCTCAACAAACAACCAAACACTTCAAATGTGATTTAATCTGCCTGAAAATGAGAAAGTCATATGAAAACATACAGAATCTTTGTTATAATGACAGCTAGATAAACTATGTCATGTATTTTGCCCATTTACTTCTCCCTGTTCAGAAGTAATAACAAATTGAAAATAATTTTGCATGTCCAGGTTATAGGGTTATCCTGCAAATGTGCTAGCATTGGTCCAAAATCTGGGCATAGACAACATACTGGGTTGCACAGGGGCCAGCTTTTAGCTGTGACCATTTTGAAACAAGGTAGTGTTCAGTCATAGGTTGGACTCAATGGTCTCAAAGGTCTTTTCCAACCTAGCTGATTCTGTGATTCTGTAATCAATTTTCTGTTATTTTAGATATTGAGTTTATTATTGAATCTGCACCCTATTGTTAAAAAGACAGCTTTATTATTGTACAAATTAATTTGTATATGTCACTGAATCTAGCTGAGATTTCTAAGCATGTAGGCAAATAAATCTATTTATGGTGCAGCAGGTAGTCCTGGTTTGTCCCATAAGGTACAGGCATCACCTTTAGTGGAAGGCACTGCACAGTGTTTCCTTCATAATTTGTGACTGTGCAGAGCACACGGTATGAGTAACCTTCATTACTGCAACTGGAGGGTATGGTGGCTCTGAGGTATAAAACTGTGATTGACATTGGGGACTGGTAGTTTGTACAGAGGAATTCAGAACACTATTGTAATTTATTTATTTATTTATTTTAGCAAAAAATAACTTGGTTAGTGAAAAGCTGAATAGGGCTGGTTTAGAGGTTATAGGTGAAAGAACAAAAGAAAATTTTTCAAAATGCCTCTGGATTTTTGTGGTACTATATTTGAGGAGAACAAGTATGCTTAGAAATCCTGAGAACCTGTAATTGAAATGTCAATGAAAGAGAATTCACTGTAGTTGGAGCATCTTCCTTAATTAAAACTGTTTGGGGACCTAGAAGGTGCAGAATTTGAACTTGAATTAGCATTTAAACAACATGTGACACATCACAGACTATCTCCCAGTACTGCTTATCAGGGTGTTGTATTTCCAACAGGAAGCCATAAACCCAAACAGTTGTACTCACCTCTCCTTCCCATAAGTCCAGCACATGAGAATATCTTTCCGTCTTGCCAATTACTTTTCACACTATCATGTTGGGCTACTCATCCTCAGTACTTCCTTGTTAGTCTGTGTGATAGTTCAGTTTGTGTTGTCTTATGTGGCAGCACGTCATTAAAGATCCCAGTGATTACCTCGTTGTGCAAGCCAACCAGCCTCTGCTCTACAGCCAAATTGCAGTTGAGCAGTTCCAGTGTCCTGAACTGCGAAGTGTGAAGGAACTGGGTGTCGTCAAGCTTTTCCTCTTATGTATTCTGTTGTTACTTTGTAGCAGCTATGTTTCCTTCAAATGTTGCCACTCTGTATCTAAGTATTCCCTCTTTGCTAAAAGTATAGAGGCAAACTGAGATGGAATAAACTGTTGTGTTTACTTATTTTCCCCTCTTCGGATTTCTTATTAATAGCTCCATGCTACATATCATATGAAAATAAAGGCAGATTTGTATCTCAAAGAGCTTATTATGCTCCTTCTGCAGAAATGATTCATTTGGAAATCCTTATATATTCACTAAAGTTTTGGTGTCTGCCTTTCTCTGTGTTCTGGAAGTTGGTATCTAAATTTGCATGCACAAATGTGTCAAGTAAATTACCACTGCAAACAAGACTGAAGCCATCAAAGCTGTTTTAACTTGACATGCATATAGCTGTAATGAATTTAAACTTATTTTGTGACATAAAGAGATGCAAAAAGAAGGCTCATCTTATAGCTCATGCCCTAACAAAAAACATTTATGCATGTGTTTACTTCCCAAGCAGCAGCACTGTAGCTAGAGACCATCTGATTAAAAGCCTTCATCCTGCAATTCCCAATATTAGAATAAATCTTAGAACAGTGTTTACATGACTTGTTGTGTTTCCTGTCATGTATCCTCATATGCACATTTTCATCATTTACTGATAATAGTGAGTACGTGTTAAAGTTTTCTATGTATTTTTGTGGCATTTTGTGTATTTAAACTTTGCAAATGTAGAATGGGAATGATTATATATTTTGTCTGAGGGAAATGAAACTCATCCTTGGGATACTTTTTGGTCTGTTTTCTCTGCTTTTACAACAGCCTTTTGCTGTTCTAGGAGAAGGCAGAAACTTTTCACCAGCTTAAATTTCCACCTTGCATTCCTGCATTAATTATGCAAGCAGAAGATATATGTCACTTGTATTGGGTTTCTGTGCAAAGGTTTTGTTAGCAGGGAGTTATGGGGATGGCTTCTGTGAAATGCTGCAGGAAATGACTCCTGTCCGACAGCCAATGCCAGCCAAGAAAGACTCACCACTTGCCAAGGCCGAGCCCATCAGTGATGGTGATATCACCTCTGGGATAATCAGTTCAAGGAAGGGAAGGAAGACTGTGCAATGGCAACTGCAGCTGGACAGAGGAGTGGGAATATGTGAGTGGAACAGCTCTGCAGACACCAAGGTCAGTGCAGAAGGAGGTGGGGGAGGGGCCACAGGTGCCTGAGCTGAGGTTCTCCTGCAGCCTGTGGTGCAGACCATGACCGTGGTGAGGAAGCTGTGCCCCTAGTAGTGGGGGTTCACAGTGGAATAGATCCACCTGCAGCCTGTGAAGGACTCCATGCTGGAGCAAATGGATGCCTGAAGGAGGCTGTGACCCCAGGGGAAGTCTGGATTGGAGCAAGCTCCTGGCAAGACCTGTGGCTCTATGGAGAGAGTAGCCTACACTGGAGTCAGGACTTGTGACCCTGTGGGGGACTTGTGCTAGAGCAATTCATGAAGAGCTGTGGAAGGACTCATGTTGGAGAAGTTATTGGAGAACTGTCTTCCATGGAGTGGACCCCACACTGGAGCAGGAGAAGAGTGTGAGGTGTCCTCCCTCTGAGGAGGAGGAGTGACAGAAACAATCAGTGATTAACTGACTGCAGTCCCCTTTCTTCATTCCCCTCTGCTGCTGCTGGAAGAAGGTAGAGGATTTAAGAGTGAATTTGAACAGGGGAAGAATATTTGGTTTCCTTTCTCTTTATTCTACTCTGATTTTGGTGGGTAGTGGATGAAGGTAATTTTCCCAAGTTGAATGTATTTTGCTGGTGACAGTAATTGGTGAGTCATCCCTCCCTGTCCATACTCTGACCCATGAGCCTTTCCTTACATTTTCTATTCCTTGCCCAGTTGAGGAGAAGAATGACAGGGGGGTACCTGACATCCAGCCAGAATCAACCCACCACATTCATGCCACATGAAGAATATCAAGGTGACAGAAAGTACTGACACAGTGCAGGGCAGAACTGGTTTGTTGAAGCATCAAAACAAAAGGGAATTGATTTAGCAATAACTCCACACCTCAAGTCCTTGGCATAGTAAAAGGATTCCTTTTTTTTAATAACTTCAAAGGCAAAAGGCACAGGGAGTCACATTCTTCAACTGTTTTAAGTGACTAGCTCCAGTAGTGATTGGAAGGATGGATGGATGGATGGATGGATGGATGGATGGATGGATGGATGGATGGATGGACGGACGGACGGACGGACGGACGGACGGACGGACGGACGGACGGATGGATGGATGGATGGATGGATGGATGGATGGATGGATGGATGGCTGCATGTGGTTCACTAGTCTGAGTTACTTGAAGAGCTGGTTGAGAAGATCTTTCTAAATGAGTAATAGGGAAAGCATAAGGAAGATAGTTTTTAAAGAATATACAAAATTCTGATTTTTCTTCCTTCTTCTCTTATTTTGGAAATAACTGTAGGCAACTGGTAAGAAGTCCTAGCTGAAAAGTTTGATTTAAGAGCAGATTTTCAGAGTTGATTCTCTTCAGAATAGGAAGCACAGAAAACTTGTAACTGCTCTTACAGGTGGGGGAAAGGCTGATGGCCAATTAATGTTTTTGTTCAGCCTTTCCTTATATTACTATACTAGTTAGAAAAAAAAAATCACTCTTCTTCAGGGTAACAGAATTTTGAAATGAATGCTCAAGACTCCTGTAAGTGTCTGCTATCCCCTTTGCTTTCAGTCTTCTGTGGTAAGTAGCTTATGGGAAAAAAATTACTCAATTTTGTGCAATAGTTTTATTTTTCTTTATTTTTCATGGCTTTGCTGAGGGGTGTGTATAAGTGGAATGGTGGTGTTCCATTTTGTTTTTCCCTGCCACCATCCAAGTCTGTGGCAACTGTTTCTGAGTATGGCCAAAAACTTCACAACTGCTGCTTTTCTTCCAAGTGTGTTCGAAATGGGTTGTGAAGGGTTTTAACTTCATAAAATGAAATAAGAGCCCATAAGTGCCAGAGAAAGACAAGGGAGAAAGTTCTGATACTCAGTTTGAATGAATGAATGAATGAATGAATGAATGAATGAATGAATGAATGAATGAATACATGCTTGTGACCCTCATTGAAATTAATCTCAAAGCCCTAAAAAAGGGACAATTCAAAATCTATTTGTTTAAATTCCGGACTTCCAAAGAGAAACCTGTGTGATTTATAAATAAGGATTTGTTATGTGAACAACATAACTGTCCTGGTGAACTGTTTCTGGCATTCTTAAGAATTTAACTCTTAAGTGTGAGCTTTATTTTATCTAGGGTTTTAAAAAGAAACAAAAAGGTATATAGGCAAACAGGCAGCATGTCTAGGATCAATCCACAGAGACTAGCAGGCCCAGGGTTCATAAATGGTCTGCAATTCTTTCAAATAACTACTACTCCCAATGTGGAATAATTTCAGAAGCACAATCTGATTATAGTAAATGCTGCAGCACTGTACATATCAGGAAAGGTTGTACTGTGCTGTTAGGATTTAGGAGTCTCTTTGAATGTTGATGTTTTCAAAACTACTCAGTTGTCTTCATTAGCTCTTTCCTTTTCCAATTGCTTCTGCAACAGCACACACGTGGCAGAGACTCTCTTGTTTTTGCTGGTGCAAGTAGTAATCTGATTCTGTCCTTAATCACTAAAGTGCTTTATTATTGCAGTTCATGTGTTTTAATAAAAATTTCTTAGAGTAAGTAAGATACTACCTAAGCTTCTGACTTGCTTTCCTTGCCAGTCCCTTCCTGGGCACAGGGAGGAGGTTGAGGAAGAAACATTTAAGTACACCTGCAGTCATGCAGCAGCATATAAAATGATGCCAGCTGCAACAGATGTGCCTTCCACCTGCTAAGCCCTTGCTAGCAAGCTGGCCTGGCACCCTCTGGTTGAAAAGCAGGCAGGAGTACAGTTTAAACACACTCTAATCTCAGGTTTTATGGAATATGTTTACTAAGCGAGTGTCCTCATCAAACCAAGCATCCTGTTTTCTTTGCAGAACAAAAGTCTCTGGTATCCAGACTTTTGACATGAAAGAGAAAAGCCATTATCAATGTAAACACCTCACATATTATATGTGTGAGAAATGGGTGTAGGGGGTTTGTTGTGACAGGTTATTAAAGTTAATGATGAAGTTATGTATTAATTGTTAAGGGGGTTTTGTGTTAATGGTTTAATTTTCTGGAAGAGTTTTCTCCAGGGACAGGCCAGGCGGAATGGACGGGAAGACTGTAAGACAACAGCCTCAGCAGGGGGCGCTGTTGCCAGGGTTTGCGGCCGGGGACAGGGACCCATAGGATGACCGGCAGCACTAGCCAGCAAGAAACTGCCCGAGGGAAGAGGATACAGCAACATCCACCCGGCTGTGGAGAACATCAGGATGGACAGAGGAGGGGGCTGAGCCCCTAGGGAGAGAAGGGGGTGTCGTGGCGCGAAGGGTAAAAATGTAACAACTCCTCCCGTGCTCGGGGCGTCCTTCCCAGTGGTTACACTGCGGCGTAGGCACCCTGCGTGAACGCAGTTTGGCCAATAAGCGTTTTACTTTGCTGATTTAACATCCATGCTCTAAAAAGTCTTAAAACTGAGATTTTTTTCTCACAATATGTTTGAAAGGTATGTGGATTCTATATGTACGTCTTCATACATGTGTGCCTATGTGCCCAGCTATCTCTTCCTGAAAGAGTAATGGGAGAAATGCTCTGCTGCAGAGCAGTTTTTTCCTGTTAGGCTTCAAAGTATTTGAAAACAGAGTGGTAAAAGCTGAAAAAGAAACACCACACTTCTGCATACAACTGTAGAAGGTAGCATCAGTAGATCACTGACTTGATGGAAGGAGACAGGAAAATGGATGAGATTAAATATTAATAGATCTGAGAGAATAACATGGAAAGGTGGAAGGAAGCATTTGCATGTGAAACAATCGGACTGTCTCATTTTTGAAGAAAAATCTGTCATACAGTTTCACACTTCTGACGTTGTCCTCTATCTTTCAAACTGTTCTTAATTCTTCACTGCAAAAGAGAAGTTTCTTATTAGATGGAGTGACTTTTAATTAATGCTTGTCTTCTGTGAAAGCAGCCTGAGGTGGGTATATAGTTATAGCTGACTCATTCAATTTAGCAGATCTATCATGTGACCAGCTGCCAGGAGTTGGACCATGGAGTCACAGGAAAAGGATTGTAATCAATTTAGAAAAGCATATAGCACGGCAGAGAGAGAAGTGTTTCAAGTTTAATTTCTAGATGGTGATTTGAAGGATACAGAGAGAATTCACATGAAGGGAATTGTTTTGATTTTCCTCTTCTTAACCCAAGGGAGCTGAGTTTAACACTGTTGAAGGATTTTCTGTGAGAAGCTCACACAGCTCTGGTGGTGACAGCATCTTGGCTTTGGTTCTGAATTTTGTTCTAAATTTAGGATTCCTCTTTGCTTCTCTCTTGGAAATGTAGTTGTCCCCTTCCCTGCTTGGTATCAATAACAGTCTGCCTCCCTTTTATCATTATTTCTGAACTCAGTACTTGCACAGTGTGTGAATCTCTTCCTATCATCTGTGACTATCACCATGTTGGGGACATACATTATTTTTGTTTTCATAGAAGCAATTTACAGTAGATGAATAGATGTTGACAAGTCATCAGAGAAAAGCTGTATCACAACAGTCAGAATCAAAGAAATGTTGCCCTTACCTCCTCTTACCACATTTCCAAACCTATTTTGTTCAAGTTATCCATATTCCATGTATTTTATTTGCCAAAATAAACAAAAATCAAATAGAAAACTGTCAGGAGATCATGCCTGAAGGACAGATTATTGTTATTTTTTATTTCCTCTGTTTATCAGGTGTCTTGTTAACATATTGCTACAGATTTATATGTAGCTGCGTTAGCACCACGAGCATTTCTGTTGTGTGAACTGGTTTGAATGACATCAAAAATTATGAAGAGACAGCAGGCAGCAAGACAATAGATCAGCCAGAGTGTCTGCAGATGTTTTTAATCTGATCCTGTTATTTATACAGTGTCATAGGTATGCATGTTATTTTGTAGATACGTAAAACATGAGAGTTTCCTGTCCTGAGGGGCTTACAACATGCAAGATTGTAAATTAAATCCTGGAAGATTTCTGGTCATCCTGTTCAGTGCCTAGTGTGTGTAGCTTGCAATTGCAATATGAAATATCCCCACTTCTCACTAGCTGCATGTGTAAGGGCAAGAAATATGTTTAAGTGATGCACAGTCAATAGGAAGTGAGAGAACTGGTAATGGATCTTCAGAGCTTTTAACAGAGTTGGGAGTTGATTTTGTAGTTAGTTGCTGTGAAGGAGCTCAAAAACAAGCCTAGTGTTTCTGTTTCAACTGTGTATGAGCATGTCTTCCTGTGGAGGCACTTCAAGGTGAATTTAAGAACTGTGGAGCAGAAGAAATGAGATGACCATTTCAGAAGCCTTTTCATAAATGTGTTTTAAGGTCACAAAGTTATAAACTGATGACATACTTTTGCTAGCATTTTACAGCTACTGTTCTGGTAGAATCCATGCCTGCAGGATATGTCTGGTGGAGGCTTGTGCACTTTGCACTGTGGTCCTCCTTCTTTGTGCCATGAAATATTGACTGGAAAATTTGACTGTGAAGTTTGTTCTTCCTTTAATATAAAGCCAGTTGTCTGTTAGGAGTGCAATCTGATAAGCAATTTTATGGCCTCTACTACTTCATTAATAACTTCTTGACTCCTGACAGATAAGGATATTTTTTCTAGTCCTGAATTCTGAACCTAGAAATGGGCAGTATTGATCTCATCAGCTTGCTTCATGCACAATTCCCATTTTTACACACTATTTGGGACTGATTTATGTTCTTCAGGATATCTCCATATGATATAGACCTTGATTTTTTTT
This sequence comes from Formicarius rufipectus, assembly GCA_013399695.1. Lineage (NCBI taxonomy): Eukaryota > Metazoa > Chordata > Aves > Passeriformes > Formicariidae > Formicarius > Formicarius rufipectus. Next base: position 13,455 of record VXAU01003522.1, on the reverse strand, counting down.
CAATTATTTTTGATTTGTGGGGTCATAAAAATAGTTGCTTGATATCTTTGATTATATAAATATCTCTCCCTCCCACCTTCAATTTTATTTCCCTTCCTCCATGATATTCCTCATTTTTAAGTTTTGAAAACAACTGTAGGACAGAGGGAAATAAGAAATCTGGAAGTTGAAAGCTCAGAAAAGAGTTAAGTGGGGCTTTTCCTTGCTATAAAAGTATTGGGCAGAAGCCAGGTGCACAAGAGCTAGAAAAGAAGAAATGCAGAAGTCGTTTCTCTGTGTGTTGTAGTCTGGGGGAGGAAAGACAAGTGGAGCTAAAACAGGGCATGAGTCCAGGGAGTGAGCCTTTTATGACAGCTTTCTGGGAGAGTGGAAACTAGGAGAAAAGATGGACAGAAGAATGTGTTTGAAACATATTTATTTTACTTAGCTCATACTGCTTCTTAAAAAAATTTGAACTAGGTTAATTAGCACTTGCAAAATGCTGCTCTAATTTGCTGAATTGCTTCCGGCCTTTGGGCTAGTTCATTTAGAATTAGCCAGTTCGAGGCTGAGATTGCCTGGACTGAGAAACTGAATTAATGGGCTCATACCCATTTAAAACACCCCTGCGCACTTCTGCATGTTCACTTCCTCACTTCACATTGCACAGTGACAAGTGGCAGGGACACTTGGAGATGTGGAGTATCTTCCACACAAACCCCAACTGGTTAACCTGGCCTCCTTAAGGCTGGGGAAAATGAGACTGTGAAGAAAATATGACAGAAGACTGTAAAATCCTGAATGGAAAAGGAGACCAAGGAGCAAAAGTAACCAAGCTTTCTCATAACACAAGAATTGGAGGTGGCAGGCTGGAAATGTACAAGGAAGAAGATTATTCTGGAGAACCTGTTGCTATGTGGTAGTTACCCTTTGATAGGCTTGGGCTCAGAAATGATGAAGCAAAAGAAAGCTCACAAGGGCCTTTTGAAGGCAAGGATGTCCTCTATGGCTCAGGAAGTGCCTGAAAAGCAGAGGGCGATGCTGGTGTAGTGTCGCTTCATGCTTGCCTTGCTCTTGTGCTCTTTATCCAGATATCTGCCACTTGCTCTTGTTACAGAGAGTCTGGCTCAGTGTGGCCATTCCCAGGGAACAGCAGGTCATATGCAGTAAATATAATCTGAAATAATCACTTTGGGACAGTATGGTCTTGCTTTTGGATTCTCTTAAAATATGTAAATACTTCGGATGCTACTTGAATTTTGTTGAATAGCAAAGTGGTTTTGCTTCTTTTTCTCAGAGCTTCCCTGCTTTTAAGCTGAAAGAAAGTAATTGCTAAAATCTAAGGCTATTCAGGCAAGATTTTGTTACTGAAAAGAAGGTTATGCATGCAAATCTGCATGGTACACATGTTTGATTTGATGTCTAAGTATGTTTCAAATATGTATCCAAATGTTAAGATGCTGGCAGAGATTCAAACAAGCTAATATCAAACTTCAGCTATTGTTTCAAGACTCTGGATATGTATTTTGCCTAATTGTATTTAGTTCCAATAGTGGCAAGCTGTGTTGCCTTAACTGTAGAGTAGTTTCAGAAAAAGCTGTAGCCTTCTATTTTTTTTTCCCCTGATATTTTGTTTTGCACAAAACAGCAGAGTTACTATGAGGGTTCTGGGCTCCTTAGAAAGTTACTTTTCTTTTAAAAATCTTTTTGTTTGGCTTTACATGCATAAGTTTTGAGCATAAAATAGGGGCTTTGAGTATGTTTTTACCTCTGGACCTAACTTTTCATTGACACAGATAGTTTCCTATAAACTGAAATACCTGCCCATGTTGATATTCTGACATAGGACTCAGATAAAAATTATTTCTGCAAATGTAAGTCATGGTGATCACACAAGATAACTTTAGTCACTTAATTTCAGGGGTTTCCCTTTTCTTTATGCTGACAGAGAGAAAGATGCCTGTAGGACTTTGGGCTGTGAACTATTTTTGAGAGGAGATTAAAGTAGGACTGGACTTTAAGATGTATCTCATCTTACTTGCTATCTGTGTATAAGCACTTATGCAGGAATATCACAAAATCACTCTTTCCTTTTAAAACTAAAAGTCAAAATCCCAACAAGTAGGAAACCAGATGATAGTTGGCTGTTTTAAACAAAAATCTTACTACTGTCTAACTAAATTGTACACCATTGTAACAGATTGCAATTCTGCATGTAATTCAGCTCACGTTAGCATATAGGGCACAAAATTGTAAATGTGTGTAAAATAAGAGTTTCTTGTTTTTCTTACTCTGAGAAAAGGAGGAAAACATCGTAAATCACTTCTTATCAGGTACAATAATCTTGAATCATCCGAATCTAAAGTGAAAATCTGTTCTGGTTCTACCTAGGTTTTCCATGTAAATAATTTCTTTCTTATACCTTTTGTTATTAATATTGTTGTTGTTACTGATGGTTTTGTCTCATTGCTGTTTCCTGTAAATTGTTATTATCTCAACCTGTGATCTGTGCCTTTGCTGCCTCCAGTTGGAGGGGGAGTGAGCAGTGGGGTGGTTTAAGTGGGACTGCTAAATTGCAAAATACCATTCCTAAACCATGACAAAATCCTGCAAGCCCATGGGAAGAGAGAGAAATTATGAAAAACCCAGAACAAAATCTGAAGCACTAGACAATCAGAATGGTGAAAATGGATGTGTCTGCATTGTATAAATTTTTGCAGATTTGTTGCCACTTCTGAAACTACAGAGAATACCTTGACTAAAGACAACAGTAAGGAGAAATGTAGCTTCAGAAGGCATGTGTTTCACCACCTACCATAGGAAAGCTTGGTAAAGAAAGTACAGAAAAAGAAGACATTTCAATTGTACTTTGAAATAGGACATTCTGTTCCGTGATACAGTCCAGTTCAGTGTGGTGTGAAATCATGGTATTGTGATAATCTGGGCTGGTGTTTTGTCTGCTGCAAAGTCCTTTCTATGTGAGATAGAATTCAGAACAAGTAGTTCCTCTAATTTTGTGTGTGTTTAAACAAAACAAATGACACTTGTATTATGGTTCACTGCTGTAAAGTAAGGGAAGAGTTTTTTTTGTGGGGATGGTGGGATAAAAGTTTCCCGGGGCGGGATTCTTTAAAGCCTCATTGGGTGCTGTGTTTGTAAGACTGGAGTCTACAGCGGTATGGTTTAGCCTCCTGGTTAGGGTTTCAGTCCATTAACCTAGGAGAAAAGTGTGCTCCCTGCCCTCCCCCGCCACATGGTTCCCAAGCCCTAGAGAAAGGACACAGAGACCACGCAGCATAGGAAGAGGGACAAACAGAGAGATTTATTCTAAGAACAGGGGGTTTTATAGACCTCGGAGAGAGTTCAAAACCTCCAATGAGGGGCAAGAGGGGTGTCTGGTCCTGGGCCAATAGGGATGAGGGAATTTACATTCAGCTGGGAGAGGGTTTCAGGTAACAAGGTGCCCCTCAGCTCACAGTGGGGGGTTCTGGGAAGAAGACACAGGGGGTTTCTGGGAGGAGACACGGGGGGAAGGCAAAAGACATTTTATACAACATTAAACACATCAGTGGTCAAAACATTATCAGTGAAATTCTGAATTGATTCCCACATGAAAGCGGAGGAGCAATGAGAGAGATCCTCTGTGAAATTTGTGTCATTATACACACATATCACAGGATCAAGATTTAACCTGCTGTGGGTGCATCTTCATTTTAATAGTATTTGAGGCAGGAATGGCATGCGAGCTTGTGGCACATGCACTTAGACTTCTATGTTTTCCAAGCACTATTTAGAGTCAGTAGAGATAGTCGGTGTATCACAGTTTTTTTAGGAACAGGCAGGATTTTCCTTTCCCTTACCAACAAACAAGGAGCTAATGGGCCTTATCTTTCCTCACTGCAGATATCAAAGGGTAGATCATGACTGAAAGGGGGTTACTTAGCAATGGTAAATCACTGAGGTGTGGTAAGGGAAGGGGACAGTTTTGGTTTTCAGCTTGCAGTGGAGGAGGACTGAGGGAAGAAGGGGAGAGAGAGAGCTCTCGGAGAAACCTCTGCCCTCCATGGACTAGGAGAGGGAGTTTTGCCCACAGAAAGAGGATCCCAGCTCTTTCCTCTTTTTTTCTGTGTGGCACCTTTCACTGACTCCACAGCAACCATCTCAGAGGGACACACCAAAACCTTTTTCCACCCACCCCTGGGGGGCAGCTCAGCACCAGTCAGGGAACAACATTGCCACCTACTGTCTGTAAATATTACTGTGCCAAACTGGAGCAGAGACTGCGGGGGGAGGGGGGGGGTGTTGGGGGGAGGTTCAAAGGGGACTTGCCCCACAAATTGGTCCTTTAGTTCTGGTTGCTTTGTTTTCTCTTGAATAGATATAGATATATATATATAGTAGTTAACAACTGTTATCCTTCCTATTATCATCCCTTAGCGAAATTTTGTTTTGAGTCCAAAGGAGGTCTGACTCCTTTGGTTTCTAGTCCAACAACTTTCTTAATTTCCTCTAAACTTAGACAAGGTGTTTCCTACTATTCAATTAAAGCTTATTACATTTTCCATCTCATTATGTGCAGTCAGGTTAATTCTGTGGTGATTGCTACCTGCAGTCACTTAGCCTGACACAAAGGAAATGCAATAGTAGTAAGCAGAAAAAGAGAAGAAAAAAAAAATCAATTTACAGCTAAATGTTGTCTTCCATTAATTGAAACTATGAAAGCAAATAAGTGCCCACATGTCCGTAGCCACTGAAGAGTCTTGTCTGTCTCTTCAGTTCTTCCCTTTGGAAATACCAAAATTTATGCTGGACTTCAAATGACCATGACAATTGTTATTTCAAGAGAAAATATCTCATAGTTAATTAAATAAATTAAAATGTCTCATTGTTAATTCTCCTGCTCCAAATGCTCTCCTAAACGGAACAAGAAGTTGAAAGAAACACATCCAAGTATGTTATTTTAAAAAAATGTAAGAAATCCATAAGACATGGCATTCACATTGCATATTGAGGCAACTTTGTCTCCCAAAGTCTTCACAAAACTTTTGATATTGTTTAATATGTCTGCTAGCACAAACAGGCTTGCAAAATTAAGTGCTTGAAAGTTAAAAAGTGATCTGATGACTTTAAACTGTCATCAGTATTTCTGTTCTTTTCACAAACATTGATAAATTGTGCTTCTGAACTTTGCCTACAAGTATTGTATGTTTCAAGTGTATCATAGAGGAACACTTTCTCCTTGTCAAATCTAGTATGGCTGCTTTAATCCATACCTTAATTTTAGAATACACTTACTCAAAAATGCACATAAATCTAAGGAAAATCCACCAAAACTGGGGTTCTTAAGCAGCATGATTGTAGCTGTAATTAAGTAGTAAATCACAGGAAAACCATCCTGGTGTTTGATACAAGAAGCGACACTTAGCAGACTCACTATTTTTGCTGTTTGCTAATAATACTGTATTCAATTTTTAGTTCAAAAAAGCAGAATAAGAGACTGTGGTGCTAATTTGAGTTGAGTGTTATTTGAATCATCAAAGCTGTTCTAAAATCAAACAAGGCTCAGCAAAATGGCTTAGTCTTGCTTATATGTGGAGCTGGGAGAGGTGAGAGAAAACCTATTCACCTAATTATAAATTAATTATTATTCTCTTGCACATCAAGATGTGATAATTCATTTGCTAAACTGTCCTCTCAGTTATGAGGGGGAAATGGGTGCATGCAATTCACTTAAAGCAGGATGTAGCATGAATTATTTACCCAAAGAACAGCTCTGGTACTACATACTGACAAAACTTGAAGTGCTAGGTAAGGCTGCATTCCGTCCTGGTCACCAACCTCTTGGCTATCGGAAAAATTAACCCTGTCCTGGACAGAACCAGAATACTTGGACAACTTCTCTGGTTGCCAAAAGTAGCACAGTTTGGTTGACAAGCAGATACTTTTGCTATTGTAGATTTTTTTTCCATTCTAAAATTGAAGGAGTTTTGCATACACGTTTTGAATACATTTTGCCACTCATGTGAGTATCACTCATTTTGCCACTTTGCTACTTGAGGCATGTGACAAATATAGTAAGAAGGGAAGCACCTGTGTCCCCTTGTGCACTCTATCAGAGTTGTCATGTGCTCAAAGTACATGGTAATTTTTTTCCCATAAGCTTTTATGTTATGATGCATGGATGGTTTTAAGAATGTTTTCCATAGGAGGTATTGTTTATGTCCTGTTATCTTGCAGATGAGATGCATGCTACTTTTGTCTCCAAAGCACAGATAAATGCTGCAGTAGGGAAAGATGAGGACTAAAAGGAATTTAGGTTAACTGAATCAGATGATTAGACCAGCTACTGGGGTATGTGAGTTAGCTGAACTGCCTTTATAAAAACTGAAAGCAGTCAGTCCGTCAGCAGGAGAACAAATAGACCCCAGTTTCCTACAGACTTGCCTGAGTGGCTGGAGTGTTTGGGAAGATGTGAGATCCAGCTGATCCTTTTTTGCAGACAGGACGATTCCAACACCTTTGCTGTGCAGGCATTTTCAGGTATCTAATAAGGCTGGAACAAAAGTCACAGCCCTTCTCTGTTGAGGTGTTGAGACTCTCCTCAGCATAGTTACCTAATATCATGCTTGATGAAAATCACTGTCTTTGAGGAAATTAGCCTATTGATTCAGAAATTACTGATGCAAGAGAGTGTATAAGAATCATTTCTTTGGGAAGCCTTGTTATAAAAAGATATAAGACAGTGAAGATCGGTATTGAGGTAATTATTTTTAGTGCACAAGAATTCTGTTTTTCTTCATTCCTTTATAATATAGGGAAATTTAAAAATATTAAGGCTGTTTTGGGCATGTTATTTTTTGTTTTCTTATTGTTTTATATTCTGGTCTTTTAAAAAAAATATAACTATTGTAAATTCCCCTCAAAATACACTGCTTTGCTTACACTGGAAGCTACAACACACAGGATGATATGCTTGTAGTGTGAAAACTGTGTGCCTACATTCTTTTCATAAGGTTCAGCTGTATAGACAAGACTTTAGTGCAGCTGCTACTAGATGTCTCAATCAGCACATATTCTTCTGAGAGAGAGAATACAGGATGGAGACATTATATGTACAAAGGTAGAATATGAAGCACACAGAAGAGAAAGGAAGAAAACTACAGGAGAAAATGAGCTCTTAAGGTAAAGGAAAATGGCTTTTTCTAAGTGTGACGTAGGCATTTCTCATTGCCTATTACTTTGGAAAGCTTCTTCCTTACCACTCTTGAGCATTTTCCACTTTTTAGTAAATACTCAGAGAATTGTAACTGAAGTGTGCTACTGAATCTGTCCCAAATCACAAAAAACCCTAACTCTAAGTCAAATCATACCTTCCCTTCCAAATGTTTCCCAAAGTATGTAGCTCTGAATTAAAATTGGTGTAAGGAATACAATAGGGAAAGGGAAATAACACCTCTTGATCTGTATAAGGTAAATTAATTATCATAATATGTAAGATACGAAGAAAAGGCATGTTTTTCACTTTGACACTGGAACCTCAGGATAGAACCCTCGTAAGGAGGAACGTTGTTTCAACTCATGCTCATAATTAACACTCAGTTTTTCCTGTTTGTTAGAAACATCTCATCCAGACTTTCATTAATCTTTCACAGAAATTTTTCTTCAATGTGATTTTTAAGAAGAGGAGACTAGAAAACTTTTTTGTTGTTGTTATAATGTATCTGGAATTGCAACAATTATGACACAGAAAACCATGTATCAATAATATGAATAACTCAACGAAGGCATTCTTAACACTGCAAAAGTTAATTGTCATGTAAGAGTCTAATGTTAGCCAGTTCCAATTTCTCTATCATGCACAAAGGAAATAGGCAACTTTGTGTGGAAAGAGAATATGTTGTTGGCTAGACTTTGCGAACGAAGATTTTGGGATAAGCCTGTGCAATGGATTTTTTAGGTAAGGCGGAACTGGCCCCAGCCCCTTTACTCCTGAGGTTCATTTTGCCACGGCCGAGCACGCTCGGACGGCGACAGCGAGTTCCTCGAGATTCGAACCGGCGTCCTCAGAGGAGGAGCCGGCTCCACAGGTGGCAATTTACACCACTCAGCCAACGCCTGCTGCCCATTTCAGATTGACATTAAAGGAAAAAACAGCAAACAGAAAAGCAATAATGTCAGGTTGTTGAGAAATCCTGGGAGCCCACGTGGGTCAGAGCACCAGGGGAAGACCTTGCCTTTTCCTCTCTGCCACCAAATGGCACAAACGTGGCACTGCAGCCACGCCTGCAACACGAGCTGCGGCAGGGGAAAGAGAATACAGAAGCAGCCTAATTTATCTTGCAATAGGAAGATCTGACTAGATATTGATTATGTCAGTCAATGCTAATGTTTCTACTTTTGAAGACTACCTACAAGCAAAAAATGATAGTGCAGAACCTTATTTGAAATCCAGTTTCCCTTTGTTCCACCTCATTTTGTAGGAATGGGTGTTGTCTTGCGGAGGTATACTCAGTTTACTTCAACAGTTGGATGTAGTGATTCACATTAGATGAACGGGTACCAAGCTCCAGCATATTTCATCCGTACATGACTCATAGAATTTTATCCATTCTGTCTTCTTGACAACATGTGACATATAGGAAGCAGTTCTGTGAAAATCTCTTTACAATTGCTGGAGAGTAGTATGGGCAGCTGCCTGTACCATGTCCTGGCTGTCAGCTCTTCATTCCTTTCATCTCTAACTCTAAATGTTCCCAGCTTCTCTTAAGTGATGAGTTGTCCTGGTTTTAGTAGCCAGGATCCGTTTGTTACTGTGTGGATGTGTATTCTAAAACCCTCTATGTCATTTTTCCCACGAACTGCTCACAATAGCCCATTAGCAGCAATTGTCTAAGACACACCCAACCCCTCAGGCTGGGTGTTTAGAAACTTCTGTGAGATAAGGAAGTTTTTCCTGCCTCCACTCCCACCTGAGGGGTCATATCTGCTAATGAGCCATCAGTGATGCCAAAAATATGCCATTGTTCACCTCACAGAGTAAATCACCCATTGTGAAAGTCACCACCCAGGGGGTGGGACCAGGCGCTCCCATTTGAGTCCAAGTGAATATAAGCTTGGGGTTTGGGACTGGTGGCTCTCTTCAGATCCAGAGGAGGACCAGAGCCTCGATCAGACTGAGACTGCCACCAGATTGCAAGCATCACTTTCACCAGCAGGTATCTTGTTTTCTTTTTACTTTGAACTCAGGGGGGCCACTGTGTGCTCAGCACAGGGTTGGTGAGCTCCACTCTGCTTGTGCTCCACTGTGCTGGGCTGTACATCTGGTGTTTTTGTGGCACAAACGAATTTTCTTTCTGTTTCAGTGTATTGTCTTTTTGTGATTTTTTATTAAATTGTTATTCTGACTTGCAATCCCATTCTGAGTTGGATTCATTTCTCCTACTGGTTTGCCTCTAAACCAGCACATGACTGCCTCCAAGAAACAGTTTTTCTTGGTGGCAATTCTAGTAGTGACTGTCACAGGACAATTCTAGTAGGCAATTTGTAGTGACTTGTCTTGACTGAAAGGAGTTGAGGGAAATAATAGTATTACCAATTTTTTCACTATTTCAAATCTTAGCAAGAAAATTTTAAATATATTGTGCACTTGATCAGTACTTGATATAGACCTAAGCCATGTGCCTTTTGGTGAACATTAATATAATTATATAAGATGTAACATGTTTCCACCACATACAAACAGATAACTGGGCAGTCTTGCTCCGTTTCCTGACAGGACACAAAATCAATAAAGATGTATGAGAATCAAAACTATAATTATATATATGAGGGCTTTCTTCAGGTCCAGTCAAGTACATGAGAGCCCATCTGAGTTCTGTTTCTGCTATATGTCTATTCTGTGTCTATATGCTACCTATTCCTTGTCCCCCAGAGCTATCAGTTTATTTCTTTTTATAAAATTGACTCTGAATTCCTTGATAGATACATTAGTAAATATGCAAGGCTGTGACGAGTACAGATGGCTTTTTAGGTTTCATTTTATCCAATATTTACATAATCCTATTAATCCCATGTTACAGATGTGATCATCTTGGATCAATAGAAACTATATTTTTTATTTTATATTTTTTTACAAATCAGGTTATCCATGAAAAATGAAAATCAGGAGACTGAAAATAAAAGCAGTGGAGAGTTGCTGACAGACAAATAAAAGAAAGCATTTTTAGTTGATCCAGGTTGTACCAAAAGACACCAAAACTTGGTGGGCAATGAGAAGCAGTCGTCTGAATTTTTCCTCCACCAAAGAAATGGCCTACTCTAAAAGATTACAGGCTCATGCCTTACAATTAAAAGAAAATAATCTACATTCATAGTCATATAATTTTGTCTTGATTGCTAGTCATGTCTCTAATGTACTTGGCTAGAACCCTCGACTTGTCAACTTTCGAAACCTTTTAATATAGTATAAAAACAGATGACTCTTTCTGGCAGTAGGTAACTGAGTCTTTGACCTATAGTATCTTTACTGTACTTTGCATTAAAAAAGCTGACTATTATTCAGTTGTTGAGGAATTCCCAATGCAGAGCTTTGAATATCTTTAAAGAAAGAATTTCAGTAAGTTCAGGGTTTGGTTCTTCCATCTAACAAAGCAGGCAAGACTTTCTTGCAAATCCTCATCAAATTGTTTTTCAGGCCACTTTCCATGACCAAGAGCTGAATAACCTCTTCATTGAAATCACTTGTTTTTAAAGGGATGAAAAATGGAAAATTTCTCCACAGGAGATTCAAAATAGAGATTTTAATTTAAGCAAAACTCTTTGTTTCAACTATAATTATGGGAGGAGGCAAGGAAACTTGGCAAACTCAATCTTAAGCTGCCCATTGTAACAACAGTTTATTCTCAGTTTTGGAATATGTGTAAAGCAAACAAATGAGATGGAATATTGCTCAGTTTGTAGAATTTTAAACTGTCAGAGGTGTATGCTTGAGTGTGACCTAAAGAATGCAAAGGTCAGCAGTGGATCTCCTCTTTACTTTTTATTTCGCCCACAATACCTGCTGCTAACACCAAGTTCATTCCTGAGTAAATTGTTGTGGAAGAGGCAGTCTTTTGCAAGCATGTTTTTGGCAGGTTCCTAAAAGCTCAGGCTATATTGACAAAAAAGTAATCCAGATGTAGGTGAGATGTCTCAGGAATAAGGTGGTTAGATGTCTAGGCATTATGCAGTGTGTTTGGAGGAGTATGCAAAACAAAAGAGGAAGAAAATGAGAGTTGAAATACTTGTTTTAAAATTATATGTGATTTTTAAACTTTCTTTCAAAGGTGTTTTAGTTATATTTCCCATTTTCCAACAGCTGAAGGGAACTTATAGCATATATATAGACTTGCAGTGCTGGTTTTGTGTTACTACCAGAGAGGAGGTTGCTGCAAACAGTGTTAGCGGACAACAGGGATAAAAAATGGAGAAGATTCCTTTTCAACCATTTAACCAAAATGAAGTAAAGCTGAGCAAATCTAATGAAGAGTATTTGTCAGAAGACTTGTAGAATTTTTGTATGATTTCTTGGGATGGTGTTAGCAGAACAGCTCTCATATTGTTGTAGAGTTTTCTGTGGTTTTCTCTGTCTTCTATGCAACTCAGCACTACTAAAGCTTTGCTAAGGCAATTATTTGAAAACAGTTTTAATTTAAGGAGCAGACAAAGCTCAGACCCTTTTAAAAACATGTAATGCTTGACAAACCATGTGGGGCATATAACTAATTTGTGGATTATAACTTGTATTTTATTTTTTACACATGGTATACAGATTTTTTGTGAATTTGTCACACTAGTGAAGATGTATATTATTGCACACTTAAGTCCAGTGCTTGGTTGTAGAGATCTTGATGCTTACTCCATAGTCAAAAATCTGTGTTTTGTCAGCACTGGATATGTAAAGGTATGATTTTTGGATTGTGGAAACCTACCTTTTATATAGCCAAGTTTACCTCTGAACTGCATTTTCTTCAGTTTTGTATCCTGACTCCCATTGTATCAAGTTGGTATTTCACTTTTAAGGCCCTGAACAATTCCATCCTTTCTGGTTTACTGCTGGTTTCTTTTACTACATAAGCCTCTTCTGCTGAGAAATGTAAAATAAATCACCCAGCTACTATGACTAGATTCAAAAAACCCTTAAAAAAAAAAATCTGTTCCCTTCAGGGTCTGCATTAATCACCTGAATATCTTAACGTAGTGTGTTAATTTACAGCTATCAGCATCTATCATTGTCTTTTGCACAGGTAGAAGTGGAGTGCCTTGCTTGGCATATACGTGTAGTTAAATCCTGTCTTAGTTTGTTGCTCTTGGGTCCCTGGACTTGTCACAGGCTTTAATCCCAGCTCTTTTCTCTTTCTGTCCCCTGCACCCATGAATTGCCTTTGGGAAGGGAGTTTTTTTGCTTCATTGTGTTGAGTGCATTGTTAATTTGCATTCACTAGGTTTGGATCACTGATTGCTCTTGAGGACTGGGGCTTTGAATTTGGTTTGCAGTGCTATGAAAAGTCAGCATGCCTAGTGGGGGACACACATGTATTTTTCCCTATCTATTCATTTTCAAGGGCTCTATATTCAGGTACTCAGCACTGTTGTTCTCTCAGTCACACAATTGCTCCTCCTGGGCTTCCTATGTAAATAATTGTAAGAATGGGGCTTATAGTTGATGTGCTGTCTCCTCTTCCAAGTAGTTAATCCTGAAAAAGAAATTCAAGATGAGCAGCATTAAATCCACCATAATTCTGAATGAGAGTACCTACACAAGGATTTAGTGTTTTAAGTGTTTTGTTAGATTATTTTGGCTTTCTGAGTGTGCTTAGGTAATTGAGCTTTCCAATATATGCTATGAAATAATTTCCTGACAATTTTAGTACTGTGGAGCTTTGTAACTGGAAGGTGTTTATACTTTTTGGTTTTTTCTGCCTCTTAAGGGCACTACTAAGTACATTCTGATACTATCGTTACTTCTCTACTCACTCCCATGAGATATCTCTAGGCAGTTGTATTTTAGCAGCTAAAGATATGAACAAGCTCCAGCAACGGCCTCAATTCATCTTAATTCTCCAAGTTTCTCTGAACTTACGTTACTTTATGAGAATGCCATGAGTTTGTCACTTCAACAACTCAGTTGTAGTAAAAGTGCTTTGGCTGCACCAAAAAATTATTTTTACAAAATTTTTCTCTCTTCAGATGCTGTTAGATAATGGATAGCACCTTGGGCTGTTGTTGAACATATATGCTCCCCAGTTTGTGGTGGTTGTTTTCAACTGAAGTTGAATGGCAAAGAGGTTGATGAGACAAGATCTTTTTTTGTGCTTCTTGATGCCAGTGCCCAAGGTAATGATCAGTAGGTTTCTGGGGGTTTAGCCAATTGTTTTGTTGTGATTCAAGGACTTCAGCAACATGTTTTGGAAACTGTTTGTTATAGGTTCAGGTTCT
>VXAU01003521.1:47141-78144 GCA_013399695.1 Formicarius rufipectus | reverse complement strand
AAGGAACCTGACTTTTCAGTATTTAATTGTTCTATGCTGCAAGGGTTCTATCCTGATAATTTTTGGGTCATATTAATAGAAATACATAGTTAATATTATTTAAACACCCACTTTAATGAAAATTAAACTGTATTAAATGCAAGTTAAAAGTTAATTTTCTCTTTTTAACAGATGATACATTTGAAAATGTTCTAGCATACACTGAACCTTTGCTAAGTTGCTATTAATGCAAATTTCATCCTTTTTGCAAATAAAGTCAAGTTCTTGAGTACTAGAAGGAGCTCTTGAGGATTTATAGTCAGTAGGCATATTTGATAGCATCATCATGTTTACTATAGCTTTAGTATATTCCTAGTGCCGTAATTAAATGCCAATTATCATCTTAGTCTAGTATAGTCTAAGAAAGATATCAGGAAGAAAAGAAACTAATAAACATTAACTCACATTGAGACATCCTTGCATTCAGTAGCAGAACAAATGAACAATTGTAAACATGTGTAAAGTGAGGATATGTAGTAATAATGTTTTTCAGAAATATTGTAACTCATTTATTTTTGCATTAAAGCTGTATGTCATTTTTTCCATACCTTTCCTCCAACCTCTGTCCCCAAACCTCATGTTAAACTTCACTGAGAACTAAAAAAGACACATGTATATAAAATATATATGTATGTGTATCTGTGCATGTGTATGCATGTGCATTTGTATGCGTATGCATATGCATGTGTATGTATACATACAATATCTGTAGACACACACAACAAGCTATATATCTGCCTTTTTAGCATTTTATGCATAATATTCTGTACCTCTGAACTAAAACCTGTTATCCTTCAGACTTTGTACCATCAAGCTTAATACCAACTTCTATGAATATATTAGGATACTACATGACAGATAGAGATTTTAAACAACAACTTCAGGCTTCATTGCTTAAGCATTCCAAGGTTTCATTTGTAGCCTCAACATAACTCTTCTTTTTTATTGCTCTCTGAATTCTTCCATCCCAGCCCATTCCCCCTCAGTAGTTCACTTTCCTTCTCCAAAGGCTAGGACTCCTTCTGAGAAATAATTTATCTCCTTTACCAAAAATAGATTTCTTAATACTGTTGATATTCCCACTTGGAGTGGTCAGGGAATAGGAAAATGAAACTATTTCACTGGGTCTCCAAATGTCTAATAATTAATTGGAAACGTCATGAAAAATGTTAGGGCTAATGAAGCTTTACAGGAAAGATGAACAGAAGATGCAAAAAGAGAAAGCAGTTGCAAATTACACAATCTATCACTGCTGATTTTACTCTGGAAACCTAAGGCAGAGTGAGTTCAAACTGAAGAAAATTAAGCTTGCTAAAGATGAAAGAGTGGTTAACATTGCAAGAGTCAGCTGCACCCTTAAATACGGGAAAAGAACTGAAACTTAAAACATTAAAAAAGGTCTCTTCTGAGATGGAGAATGACTTGTTTAAATGGAATCATCAGATGCTACTTTTGATTTTTTTCTATGTTTCTAGTTATCAACTTTGCTTGGTATAATCACAACAGAAGCTAATTGCAGAAAGTGTGGCTTATCAAATAGACACAGAATAGAGAGAGTTACAGTTTGATGGTCTTTAGAAATTTAAAGAAAGAATGGAAGAGTGTTTTCCTTTGTAAGAAGGAAGGCATTACATTGGATTAAAAACATAATCAATTGCTTTAATCGCATTATAAACATAATAATTGGCTTCATCTTTTACACTGAGATTAACTTATCCAAAATTACCATAGTCAGAAAAGTTAAATTAAATAATGTAACCCATTCAGTAAGATCATCTATGTAGGATTTCTACTAATTGTCTTAAGACATAAGAGCTAAAATTCAGGAAGAAGAAGTTAAAAGATAAAATAGCTCATCAGTGAAGTGAATAAACTGTTTGACTGCATATAAAATATATAGCAAAATAGCTTTTTTGAACATGTTCAGTATAAAGTCATTAACAATGACATAAGCACAAGATGGCCTAAAAACCCCAAGCCCCCCCAGAAATCAAACATTTACAGTTTAAAAAATGTGACATGCATCTTTGGAAATATTCTGTTAAGCTTTGAAGAATTATCTATTTCTACATCCTGAGAAGTACCAAAATATGAACTTCAGAATATTTGGATTAATATTATCCTCTCAGTTTCAGACACTCATTATCTCAAAGAAATTAAAGACAAAAAGAGCTCTAAATTATCTTATTTGCACTCGGTTGATCCGTGAATTTTATATTATATTAAAAGGATCCTCTTGGATTTATGTTTAGTGTGAAATATATATGTGGCCGGACCATCTCATAGAGGCACTTTTTCCTTTCTTTTGTCCCACAGTGTCTGTCCCTCTCATTATCTCTTATTTTCAAATAATGTAATTCAAAATTATGACTAGTTATAGATTGTTATTATTGTTTTGGTATGTTACAGGTGTGGTTTTATTTTAACAAGATTAAGTGACAGACTTGAAAAAAATTGGAAATAGCAAAAAAATTAAGTCTCACTGATTTTTGAGCTTTCTTCATATTTACATTCTTTAAGTCCATAAAAATATTCCTATGAAAAACTATAAAATTAACAATAAAATATTGTACAAGGGAAAAAAAATACACAAGATAGGAACCGATTACAAACATCTCCAGTTTTCTGCGAGTGATAGTTTCCAGCTCAGGGCAATTCCCAGGGAATCAATGGAACACTCCTCTGGAAGTATTTTGAATATTAATCTGACCAGAATTTGAAAAGCACATGAAAAAGATGCAAAGATTACTTCAAGAACAGCTATCCAATATTCTCATTTTGCTAATCTGTAATGGAAGAAACTATTGCCTTTTATAAGAAAAATAACTGCAACAAAATAGTAAAAATTGATGATGTTTTGCACTCATAGGTCCAGTTAAACCCTGGAAAGATTGTTCATGTGAACAAGTTATTGTTCAACAAGCAACCAGATCTTGGGAAGAATTTTCTTTAAGCAACACAAAATCAGAAAAAATGACTTGCATCATAAGTCTTACACTTTTGACTGCAGACTTTCAGGGAGATGCTATCTGTCTGGGTCTATTCACTGATGCACTTCAGAGCTCACTATATGACTGAAAGGTGATTAAGGCTGGAATTTTCAGAAGTTGTTATAGTTCCCACCTATGTTTTGCACCTTGATTAGTCATAGAAACAAAAACTATGGAGGTGGGAGGAAAATTAATTTACAGCTATGGCAAACTTCAGTGCACTGTCAGTCTGGGACTGCCCTAGGATGCTGTATGGTTCTCAGATGTGATAAGGCTGATGTAACCATTTAAGCGCAGAAGGAGAAATGAAAAAATGTACTCTATGCTCATTTGTATTGTGAGCTGCAGAATGCCCTTGATCTTTAAAAAAAGTAATATAATTTTAGAATCACAGAATAGTTTTAATAGCAAGGGAGTTTTAAAATCACCTATTCCAATTCTCTTGCAATGGACAGGAACATCTTTGGCTAGATCAGGTACCACAAAGCCACATTCAACCTGGTCTTGAACATTTCAAGTCATGAGACATCTACAGCTTCTTCTGGCAACCTGTTTCAGTGCCTCACTACACTTACATTATTTTTTTTTTTTCCTTATAGCCAATATAAATCTAATCTAAATCTGTCTTTTTTCAGTTTGAAACCATCACCCTATCCTGTCAGTACAGGCCCTGGTAAAAGGCCTTTCTCCATTTTTCCTGTAACCTCCTTTTATATAGTGGAAAGTTTCAATTTCACTAAAGCCTTCTCTTCTCCAGATTGAAACCCATGTCTCTCAGCCTGTTGCTATAGGAGAAGTGTTCCAGCAGTATGATCATTATCATGGCTTCCTCTGGACCCACTCTAACAGTGTTTTGTCCTACTTGTAATCACGCTTCTTTTTATGCAGCCCTGGACATGGCTAGTTTTCTGGGATGCAAGGACACGTGGTCAGATCGGTTCCAATTTTCCATATCGCATAATATCCCCAAAACTTTTTCTGCAGGTTTGTTCTCTATAAATTCATCCCCTAATCTGTACTAATACTGTGAATTGCCACAATCCAGATGTAGAATTTTGCACTTGCTTTTTTTGAACTTCATAATATTTACTTGGGCCCAATCTTCAACCATGTTAATGTCCCTCTGGATGGCATGACTTTCCTCTAGCATGCCAACTGCATCACTTGGTTTGATTTCACCTCGATGATGAGGGCATACTAAATCCCCTTATGCTATTGATGAAGACACCTTATAGTGTTGGCCCCACTACGAACCCTTGAGGGACACAACTTGTGACCACTCAGCCAATTCCTTGTTCATCTAACAGTCCATCTTTCCACATGCTACTACTTTAATTTATTTGCAAGAATGCTGTATGGGTCCGTATCAAAGACATTTTGGGAAATCAGGTAGGCTCTCCTTGTCCAAGGCTGAAGGCTATTAGATTGGTCAGACATGATTTGCCCTTGGTGAAGTTGTCTCTCATCATCTCCCTGCTTTCTCTATGTCCTCCACCAAAATTAGGTCTTAGTGCAACTACAGGTGACAGAATATAACTTCATTTTTGTCAGTACAATCAACATTGCTGAAAATAATGTTGGGTAAAATAAGGTTTTGACATAAAATATGCAGAAATGTCTAATTTTTTTTATTTTTTATTTTTTATTTTTTTTCTTACACTATACAAAGTAAGGAGTGCAGAGTTAGGGAGTTTTACTGTTTAAGTGTTCCTCTTATCTGTAATGTTGTTATAGAAAGTAAATTCTTCTCTTTTGAATCTAATTCTAAAATTCCTGCCAGTGTTGTTTGGAAGGGTTGGGGGCGCTTTTTTAAGTATAATAATATGACAGTTTATTGCATTTTTTTTGTGTATATACAGGAGAAAATTTTCATTATACATTTTGTATAAAGCTCCTAGAGTGTAATAGAACCAACACACTTGTTTCTCGGCTGTCAAGAAAGACGAAAACTGTATGCCTGTTATAGAAAATATTTGTGGGGAGTCCATATGGTTTGGTTCAGTTCACACATTTCAAACTTTATTTCCTTTTACTCTCATGAGTTGATAGACTTATAACTGCAGGCACAGCATAAGGTGCTTGTGAGGAGTAACACTGGCTGTGCAAAAACTCTCGAAAGATTTCCACCAATGTGAAAGGTTAAAGTCATCAGGAATATATTTAGTTCCCCACAGTTCCATCTCTCCCATCATAGCAGTGAGCTAAGCACCTCTTGAGGAAAGTCAGGGAAACTAATGGAACCCTCCTACTGTGGAAGGACGCACAAAAAAGGGGCCTTTTAGATGCTGGTCCTTACATTTAGTGTTTGCAGTATGATTTCATATTTTATCAGGTTTCCTACTAGACAGTTTGGAGTTTTAAGAGGCCTAGTCAGTTGGAGTTGCCTGCATTCACATAAATGATATAATTTGTGAGTTATATTGCAACTTCCTTTGCATTGTTCATCTTACTCTACGATGTATAAGTGGTTGAGTCTCTCTACTTGGATAATATTTAGCAGAATACTAATTTATTTTTTGTCTTCCAAATGCTGTTTGACTGTTCACCATGTCAGTTCCTTTTATATGTGCTTATCTTATGAACCAAAGGCCATTGAACTTTATCTGTGGAAAAAAAAGTAGTAATGAAATGTGGTCTTTCCATAGTAATTTTGTATTCAACTTCTTTCAGTAAGAGTATTTTAAATAATTCAATAGGGTTTAGTTTGAAACTTTTGATTTCTCATGTTGGTTTTATTTTAAGTAGTAATTCTCTTCAGCTTAATATCCTACTTGAGTCACCTTTTTGGTCATTGGATTCTTTTGCAGGATGTGGTACTTGAAATTATATTAAAACATTTATTTTTCATTATAATTATTTTTATATCTGCTAAAGAGTTATTAAACCTGTCTATAACCTTTGGGTGATTTGGCTGGAGAATAAAGTAAGTAGCAAATTGTTTATTTTTGGAAAACAATTTTTATTCTCCCAATAAACATGAGTTCTTATAGCAGAAAGCTGTGCTGAGAGAACACAGATGGTATCAAGAATAACTGCTGTAGAAGTTATTTTTGGTGTAGTAGTTGTCCTACCTTCATCACCTATCACTTCACATCCAATGTGAACACAGCTGAGTCTTTAAAAACACATCTGTCCATAAAAAACCGAGTTTTTCAAAACTTCTCTGCAGAAACATAGAAATTTGAGAAACAAAGAGTGAATGAATGTTGCTCTGGAGAAAAATATGTGTTCTGACAGTATCAGTAGGTAAAATATATGCATTTTTCCTCTGTTGTACTTTAAAATTTATTTACTATCATTGCTCTATTTTACAGTTCTTATTTATTTAAAAACAAACAAACACAAACAAAGTTACTGTTGCAATAATGTAATGTGATAGATTCCTATGAAGGTATCTGCAATGATCCTTTGAATATATTTGAAAATGCTGGAGTATTTAACTTAAATAATCAGCTGTAGAGTTACATGAATTCAAATTTTTTGTTAATCTTGGATATCAGTAACATTGTCTGATATTGAGATTTTGCTATTTCCTCACACCAACATGTTTCCAACAGTCATCAATTAGTGCTGCTTGTGTCTATTATCTACTGGAATGTTTCAAAACAATGTCTTTCTTTTTTTTTTTTTTCCCTGATATATTGCCCAACTGTTAATATTATCATCTGTTTTTATTTAATTTCAGATCTGGACATGATGGTGTTCCACTGGTAGTGGAGACCTAGCAAGTTTCATTTAAAATCTATTTACAATCCTAAATGTCAACATGTATATAAGCAATTGGTAGGCAATTGACACCTTTTGTTCTAGAGCACTTTAGGTTATAGAGCCCTTGAGAGACTAAAAACACTTTTCCCCCCTAATTTTATTGTGATCAAAATGAAAATAAATAGGTCGTATTCTTTGTAACATTAACTTCATTATAGAGAATACCATTACCAAAAAAGATTTATGATTATAGGCAGTTGTACAGAATGATTCAAAATATTTTGTGCATAAAGAGATACTGTCCAAATTTAGGACATTTAATGACATGAAGAGTTCTTTAATTTCATAGGATATTAACACACAGTTCTTCATTGCATTTATGAAGACTTAGTTTTTTGAATACCAGCTTCACATCCATGGAAAAATCATGCAGAACATGCCAAATACCCTTCATAGGAGGAAAAGATACAAGCAAGTTTACCAGTGCCAAACTGTGTTCAAAATTAACAATATGTCTCATTTCTTTGCTAAGCAATAAAATCACTGGATTTTTGTTTTGGGTTTGGTTTTTTGTTTTGTTTTGGTTTGGTTTTGGGGTTTTTTTGTTTATTTTTGTGGGTTTTTGTTGTTGTTGTTGGGTTGTTTTTTGTTTTGTTTTGTTTTGTTTTGTTTTGTTTTGTTTTGTTTTGTTTTTAATTCAGTATTCCTTCATTTCTTCCTCTCAGAGGTTTTCTACTCGACAAAAGGTTTTAGTTGGTTAGTGGTCACAAAAGAAGGTTGATCTCATCTGAACACAATATACAAAGACAGAATGCCTTGTAGCCACGTACCTAACATGAAGCCTCATGAAGTGAAGCTGCTTCTGACATAAGAGAGAATTGAAGGACTTCTTTATCTCAGATAAGAGTCCTAATGACTGAATTGTCAGCAAATGAGGAGCATTCTTCCACTGTTTGGAGTGCAAAAAACGCAAAGGCAATTTGTTGCTGTTTGCTTTGCCAGTCTTTTAAATCTTCCTACCAACCATCCAACTTATAATCAGACTTTTGAGGGACATCCTGTAAGAAGTCAAGAATCGTTACCTTTTCAATTTCTTCAACAGTGAGTATAGATGTAAAATATTCATTTATTATTTCTGCAATTACATTATATTCTCAAGGAGCTTCTTTTTTTCACTTATCTATGCAGGTTTCCAGTCTGTGTTGCCTTCGGGAAAGAATTTATTAATGGCTTTTATGCCTTTTGAAACTTGTTCTCTGACTATTTTTGGACTGCCTTTTATATTTAACCTGCTAGAATTTGTTGCTCCTTTCATTTTCTTCAATTGCACATAATTTCACTTTTCTGAAAGATGCCTTCCTGAATTAAATATTTTCTATGACTCAGCAGTTTAATCATGCCAACTTTCTTTTGCATTTTTTGCTGTCCCCAGACCATTTTTACACAGTTCATCACTTTGAAATTATACATAAAGTCTTGGATTTTTTGTCTTTTTTCCTTCTTCAAGGACACTGGATGTAAGTATATTGTAATTTCTATGCTAGATCAATTGTTGATAGCAACACTTCAAGGAGTTTCCAGCTCTGTTCAGTACTGAGTTCTTCTAATTTTTTTTTTGTTTTCTAACTAGCTACTTGGTTTTTATTTATCATGAGCTCTATACGCAGTTTCTCCAGGGAAAGGATTCAACAGAAGTGCAAAAGTGTAGTTTCTGCCTATTCATCTGCTAATATAGGGTTATATCTAAGAGTGAAAAGATAAGTCAGCTGTTACAATATTTGACTATAATTTTTTATTTTTTCCTGTGTTTTCTTGTTTAATACAGATTTGTTGTTATAAAATAATATTGCATTGAAAATATGATCTGAAACTACTGAGCACTTTTTCTACCAGCTTCTCATTCAGCAAAGCATATAAAAATATAGTGAGATCCTATCATCTTCGCATCAAGTTAGGAAATATCATCCTTCAAAAGAGTAAAGGCATGTGCATAGACAGCCATACCTTTTATCAGAAAGGAAGAGAATGCATACTGAATATCTGTTTGATCACATCTGAAGAGAAGAGAAAAGCCAGCTGCCTCACTGAATTATGCCCCAAAATATCTCAGACACTGTTTAAATTTCCCACAGTTTTGCAAAATTACATTCAACTTACTCATACATGCAGTTAAACACATAGGTAAGGACTTACATACAATTATAGCACATTTTTAAAATTTCTTCTACTGTTTGTCAAAGCAGTTGCAATTTCAGATCCAGCAAAGCATTCCTTCTCAGAGTGAGGAATCCTGAAAACAAGGTTTCAATGCTGAAGAGATATAAGGGCAAACACAGTGTTAAGTATACTTGGAATATGACCAAATGAGGTAGCTGGCAAAAGTGACCAAGGTTTACATTTCTGGAAAGTTCACAAAATAGATAGCCAAAAACTATATGTAAGGAAAAATCAATTGAGAATTGGGAAACAGCTTTCAATGATTTAGCCTTGCACAAATCAAAAGTGGCAGTCAGCATAAATTGAGCGGAGGAAAGAAAGGAAGTTCCATTTCAGATTCCATTTTACTATCAGTTAACTAATAAGAAGCTAAATAAGCAATATCATCTTGATTGTTTTCCTGGTAATTTTTAATATCAATCTTTGTTCAAACCTATTAATCAAATATCACAGCACTGAATCTGTTTCAGTATTGTGTATCCAATTGCAAAAAAAAAAAAAAAAAAGACCCAAACCAAACCTTTTTTTCCTCTAATTTAAACTGTAGCACATCTTTTATCACTGTGTTTCAAATACACTCTCAAGCATTTTCACAAAACCAAATCCATTTATTCTGCTGTAGAACCCCAATGCTTGCATGACAGTATTTGCACAGATGAGATATGCAATTAGCTGTTTCAAGTTAGGGACATTTGAATTAATGTATTATGTGGGATTTTAGGAAATTTTTATTACACACAGGCTTGAAAATGGAACTCTGACATTTATGCTGTAAGTTTCAGTTCATATTAATGATTACATGTTGAGGATTAATGACCAGTTAACTGTTGTTCAGTAATATCCCTAAAAGTGTAATCAAATCAGAACACTAGTCACGTGATGCATTTCTATAGAAAAACATGTGATATGTAGTAAATGCATGAACTACATTTTCTTCATCTATCTGATGAATGAATAATATAGGTAAAAACGAAAGTCAGAAAAGACCCTTTCTTTGACATTCTCAACAGTTCCTGTAAAATTTTCCAAGTTGGTGTTATTTAGTCTGGAGGAAAGGAGTTTCAGGAACAGTCTTATCACTCTATACCATTTACCTGTTGTAGTGAAGTGGGTGTTGGTTTCTTCTCCCAAGTAACAAGGACAAAAGGAAACAGCCTCAAGTTGTTCTAAGTGAGGTTTAGATTGGATATTAAGAAAGATTTTTTTCATGGAAGGGGTCATCAAGCACTGGAACTGACTGCCCAGGGAATGGTGGAGTCACCATCCCTGGAAATATTTAAA
This sequence comes from Formicarius rufipectus, assembly GCA_013399695.1. Taxonomy (NCBI): domain Eukaryota; kingdom Metazoa; phylum Chordata; class Aves; order Passeriformes; family Formicariidae; genus Formicarius; species Formicarius rufipectus. Next base: position 67,909 of record VXAU01003521.1, on the reverse strand, counting down.
AGATATATAGATCTGGTGTTTAGGGACACGGTTCAGTGATGGACTTGGTGGTGCTAAGTTTGTGGTTGGACTCAGTATTAAAGATCCTTTTCAACCTTAGTATACACTGCATTGCTTTTAATACCATGACTTATAAATTTTCTCCATCTCTAGACAACTCCTCCTCATTACACAAAGTGAAAGAATTTCACTAAGTACATCCATGATGTTTTTGAGTTTCACTTTCAAATGTGGACCTCTAGGTGTTATTTATTTCAGGCAATTCAGTGTTTCTCTGATGTCAGACATCTCAAATACTCATTGAGGCAGCTTGCTAAGAGTTGTCCATAGGATATCCTAAAAGTACACTAACACCATAGCCATTTTACAGATGGAAAGCTATCACACAGAATAATATCAAATTACCTGTGTTCATTTTAATTTGTTTCTTGATCTGACATATCATCTTTTTGTTGAGCATGCTTCTGACTAGTTGTCACACAGATTTCAAACGGTTACCAATAAATACCACCGGCTTCAGTTGGTTCTCTGAATTCCTAGGATTCTTATAATAAAACCTTGTTGTAGCCAAAGAAATCCATGTAGAGGGAAAACAATGAAGAATTAATAAACCCCTCCTTTATATGTTTTCAGACCCATGATTCCTTTCTTTCTACAGGTCAGAAAAATTGTAAAACTAAATGTCCTTCTATACCTGCACTAGAAAAGAAAATGTCTTGTATGAAGAGAGATGCAATTTATAGTCTCATATTATTACATCAGAATAGAAATTAAATTTAATCTATAGAAATGTTAATGCATTGATTAGTTGTTTAGATTCAATTTGCATTTTGCTAACAAGCAACACAGGCTTGATAAGGCAGCTGTCAATGGAAGTTCTTACTAACTCCTTTGTGAGAGAAACTGAAAAAAGTGAAACTTATGATTGGAAGCCAATACATACAAGAAGCTTATTATCTGCTGTTACAGTAAGATCTATAAAAATTACATGATTCTCAGAACTGCTGAGAATGCACTGATATTCTTACTCCACTGGGAATAAGGTGTGTTCAGAAACTCTGAAAAGAAAGTCATTTAAAATTGATCTGGATGTCTAATAATGCCTAATTGAAGAACTCTCTTAACTGAATAGTAGAGTGAAAACTTGAGAGCTTGAAGGAAAACATATGACATCAGGGACTGGGGTTTAGAAAAGTGTTGAAAACTGATTGAGCTGAAGGAGGTACTTGTAATCATGGTTTCTTTTCTTTGCTTACTTACTCTGTCTTTATTCATTATTTGCCAGCAGGTATTTTCTGGAGTAAGTGTTTCACATTACAGAGCAGCGCAACATGTAGAAAACAATTTTTAAAAAGAAATTCATGCTCTTGTAAAAAGTTTTAAATAAACACATATAAATTATTTTTCTCCTTTGCAATGACTGACTTGTATTATTAGGCATTTTAACCTCTTGAACAATATCAAGCTCAGGTAATAAATCCTGTGTCATTACTAGAAAAGAAAATAAAAATAAAAATTAGTTGTTTCAGGTCAGATTTCTAGAAAATAAAACTCTTAGAAACTCTCCCAGAAAGCAACCACTTTGATAATAATGACATAAAATAGTAGGAACAACTGCTCCTAGTTTAAAGATTCAATTGTTAGTATTTATGTATTACTGTGATTCTGCGGATCTGAGATATTATTTTGTAGTTTCTTATTTTACCGGAAGGTGCCATATTTCTAATAAGCAATGAAGTGCTTATTTAGTCACTATGTTTTGTCATGGCACCTTTCTGAGTTTATGTTTGTGTAGAGGTAACGTTCCCACCACTACCCACAATAATGCACTTCACTAAATCTTGCTTCACTTCATCGTTTTCATTATATAGGACTTACAGCAATTTCTCTGCTCCTGTTTCTGTCTTGTTTCTAGTGTTCTGTGATCTTTTATATGATACTTCTTATCTACTCATATTAAATGATTACACATTTTCCAGCTTTGATCTATCCATGCTGCAACTGGGCAGACTTGCTTGATACTAACATTCACTTCTTTCTGAGACAGAGTTTCTAAATTGCTTGTCCAATCTTTTTCTTTGTTATAAGCAAAGCATATTAATGCATAGGCTGCAGCTGAAAAAGAGATAGCCTAACGACTTCAGAATTGTTATATTCATTCAGCTTGTGAAATGATAAATGACTTTGCTTTTCAAGCCTTCTTTTTCCTACTGAGCATCCTTTCTCACTTTTTTCTTTTTTTTTTTTCCTTCAAAAAACCTTTAAATGTGTTCCTGTAGTGCCGTTCAGGGTATAAGAAGCTAACAGTTTTGGTAAGAGTAAACTGCTGCTTACTGATTCTTTCTGACAAAGTTTGACAATAACATTAATGAAACAGTCATGTTTATATCTGTAGATATATAGATATATCTGCAGAGTACTTTGTTCCTTTCTCTGTTCCATCAGAGTATACACCGCTATTTTGTTTGAAAAGTTAAAATCCTTTCATAGCTACATAACCTTAGATCTTTCAAGAAAAGCATTATCTTATATCAAGCAAAGGTTCAGTATTTTCAAAATGCAATTAAGGTCTAGGGCAAATGTCAAATTAACAGTTACTTTGAATCATTTCTCATCCTTTATTCTATTTATATCACCTGTAGAACAAGAGAGTACTTTATTTCTTATACTTATTCAGTTACTTTCCTCTCCTTCTGTGCATATTAGCACAGCTACCAGCTAGTACAAACTCATGATATGGCAATCATCTGTCAAGCACAGGACAAAATCCATTTTCTCTGGGTTAAATATAGACCTATAGGCCAAACTCATGACAAAAATGTGACTGCTTAGCATAAAAGGCAATTCGTTGGTAATCAGTGCTCTTTTGGTGAGATAACCCGTACTTTTTGTGGAGGTCATCTGGTCTAATGCTCTAGTTGATGTGGGGCCAATTATAAGCACAGATTTAACATCAAATTTAAAGCAGACTGTTCAGACTTAAATTCAGTCTATTTATGAGTATGACCATGGCTGGAACTTCCACATTGTCTCTGCTGTAATATTTGATCACTTTTGTAGCAATTTCTTGTTGTGTCCTGTCTATATTTAGGGGAAATTAGGAAATTTCTTGGACTCGGAATTAAAGAAGACAAACCTCCTATAGATTCAAACAAAATTAATTAAGATATGATAATGGAAAGGATAACTGTTATTAACTGCAACATATATATATATATATATATGTATTTATCTATATATATCTATATATATATCTATTCAAGAGAAAACAAAACAACCAGAACTAGACGACCAATTTGTGGGATAATGCCCCCTTGATCCTCCTGCAGTCTCTGCTTCCATTTGGCACAGCAATATTTACGGACAGTACGTGGCGATGTTGCTCCTCGGTCGGCACTGAGCTGCCCCCTGGGAGTGGGTGGAGAGATATCGGTGTGGGATTGGTTACGAGAAAGCCGCGCAGAGCGGGAAAAAAAGAGCTGGGATCCTTTTCCGTGGGCAAAAACTCTCTCTTAGTCCATGGTTGGAGGAGGAATAATGCCCTGAACAGGCAGCCGCCAATGCTGTAGGGCTCCTTGCACCCAGGCTGGCAGGCGCTGGCCCCCTCAGGAAGCCCACCACAAAAAAACCCCGGCTAGCAAGTACCTCTCTCTCTCTGTCTCTGTCTCTCTCTCTCTCTCATAAGCACCAGGAACTCTGAAAATCCAGGGATTGGGAAACAAGAGGAAAAAGGAAGGAGACCAAACCCATAGGGCAAAGGTTCCCCGAGCAGTGTCTCTCTCTCTCTCTTCCCAGCAGTCCTCCTCCTCCCCAGGCAAGCTGAAAAAACCAATTGCCCCTTCCCTTCCCACACCTCAGTGATTTATTGTTGCTAGGTAACACCTTCACTCATCATCTTCTTGCTTTGTTAGAAGCAGTGGAGAAAGATAAGGGCTATTAACACCTAGTTTGGTGGTAGGGGAAAGAGAAATTCCATGAGATTCTAAAACTATAACATGCCCTAATATCCGGTCTGAATTAATATTTTTAAGACTTTTGTCCACTGCCTTATATGTTTACATTGTGCTCGTCTAGAAGTCCAGCTGCAGCTTCTCTATGACCTTCAGATAATTCTGTATGACTAAACTGACTCTGTTTAAAATGTATTCAATTTTATATTGACATGCTATATATTTTGATTATTTGAGAAAATGAAGTGTTAAATACTAGCTAGAATGTGGGGAAAGGATTTTTTTAAATAAGGAAGAGTTCAGCATATTGTGAAATTCAGATGTATCTATAACAAACATGTGTAGTCCCAGTGTAAGAATGCAGTATCTGAAGGATTTGATTAAAAAAAAAAATAAAAATTCTTATGTTTAAGGAGATTATAATGCTATTGAATTCAGTTCTCCTACAGGCAAACAAGTTCTCATCCACCTCGTGAGAACTATTTTACATAAGAGGAACTGAGAAAAGACCCTGTGAACTATCACCCCCTCTCTCCTCAAAGCCTAAGAACTGATAATTTTTCACCATTTCACAAGAGATTTTTGGGTTCTAAATTTAATTTTGTGTCTTCCTTGCCATACCTGCAGATTAAATATTTTCTGACTTTCCTCCAGCCATTTAAGAAACCTAAAAGATTTAAAATTGTTCCTTATAAACATAAGTTAATATTTTTTATGTAAGTAATATTTATGCATATGAGTCATAAAATATTCTGAAATACAATATTCAATAAGCTTCTGTCATACAGAAATACAACCTGACACTGGTGACTTATGTGTCTCAGTGCTGCTAAAAGGTAAAGGTCATTGAATTTATGAAACAAAATCAAAGGATGTTCAAGATAGTCCATAAAATGCAGTGTTTAGTAGGAGGTTTTTGTTCTACCTTATCGACTGTAGTATCATTTCATTTAATTATCACACTGACTGTTCTTGTGCAACTCCAGAAGAAAATGAAATGTATTTATTCACTGACCAAAAACTAGCACCATAAATATATCTGCTGCAATGCACCAGGAAAGCAATTCTGACAACTTCAACCTGCATCCACTCATTAGCATATCCCTTCTGGGCGTTTTGACCTTGTTCCTGTTATTACAAAAACTAAAGTCCTGCAGGCTATCTTTAGAAAGTCTTTGGGTTATTCATTTTGCAGAGAAAGTTGTTCTGCAGTTAAGCAGTTCAGAGAGAGACACAAATTCAAGATGGAAGCAAAGGCATAATTTCTAGAAAGAACAGCAATCAAAACCTAAGACAATAGAGATTTCCCAAATTAATCTCCTTTTCTTCACTTGATTGATCCCACATTATTAGTACTTTTCTGCACTATGGCCTAGATCTCAGATTCCCCAGCAAAGATTTCAAGAGAAATAAATCTTTTTTTCTAATGTTAGGCATCAAAACTTTTTCAGTTTTCTAGTCCCTCTTTAGTTATGAGTCTAAAGTAAAAAAATCCAAATGGATACACGAGTCTCATTGTATTAATATAGGGGAAAAAAACCTCCTTAAAATCTATCTTAATTTTTCTGTCTGTAAAAGTCTCTTTCTGTAATGTTTTCTGTTCTACTTTTCAGATTGGCAAATCTGATAGACTTCAAAGAGTTCCTGACAAAATGATAGAGACAAAGAAAAATGAAGGCAAAACCACTCACTTTTACAAAATTAACTCCATACATCTTACTTGCAGACAGTCTCTGTAGTGTTATCTTCTATTTAGTGGAGACTATCTTGTTAAAAAATCTATGCCTTATCTTATACATGGCCTACTGTGGATGAACATTGACCTTAGATATAACTGAAATGATAAATGATCATTTCCTTAGTGAAGGTTTGCAAGCAGCAAGTGCTATCAATTTTAAAGTAGCTGTATAAGTACAAGCCATGGCAGGAAGAGCAAGATCCTGTCAACTCATCTATGCTGCCTGACATTCCAGCCCTTGTGAAAATCTGTAACCATGGTATTCTTCATTGGGACCTAACGAATGAATAAAGAAATGAACAAGGTTTCTAGCTACACTTTTGATTTTTTAAATCAACAGTATGGTTAGGCATTTTTCATAAGCACCTTAAAAAAATTTAGATACCCAAAACCTAGAAATATTATTGGATAAATGAACTAAATCTGGCAATATTTTCTTACTATATTACAGAACAACTCCAGAAAAGTAGATCAGTGGATTTTTTAGATACTGCAGAATACTAGTCTAGCAATAAGAGTAACTGAGCAAATCTTCACTGAGCTTTTAGAACGGCCCTTATACTTACTTCACCCGCAAGTCATTATACAAGTTTAGTAGTATTTGTACCATTAACACTAGAGAGCTAGAGGTAGCTGTTTTTGTCATGTCACCACTTATATGGAACTCTTCTCTATAGCCATTCTCATCCCCCACTTCCCTAAATGATTGCATATGACGCGGTCCGAAAGGGAAAGAGGGACAGGGTCCACGCAGAGGGAGGGGTGGTGAGCAGGCGTGAACAGTTTATTAAGGAGAGCATGGGATACTTATAGGGTTTGTTCGGAGTGTTCTAGAACTTGGGTGGTGTTAGGGGCGGACCACAACACAAAAAGAGAAGGGAAGGAGGGTTTATAACATATAAGGGAGAACTGGGGGTGGCTCAGCTCCACGGGGTGGAGCAGCATTGCTCCACCGGCTAGCCAATGAGGTTTTGGGATACATCAACTAATCAGGGAGCTGTAACCGGGGTTTCCAGAACCAAGCAGAACATTTGGACATACAGAAGTAATAGAATGGTATTAATTACCTATCTAATACATGTTTTTGTCCTAACTATAACATTTAAACAGTATACAAACTTGCAGAAACAGCAGCTTTATGGCAAGGGTTTACAGCAGGTGTTTGTGGCAGCAGCAAACAGTTTCATCCATAAGTAAACATTATTTTCTTGGCAGTTTCTGACAGGTGCGTATCCCGACATGCATATGCCCGCTTTTTCTGTCCACTGGGCAGCCTCATTCAGATAGTTCCACTTTGAAAGGACTAATCAGTTATATACAAATAACTTTCACCGCTCACAGTTCAATGAAAGTCCTATTCATAGCTGCATGGTGACTACTGTTTGTTTTGCTATGTGTTGGTGGAAGGAGATGGGAAACAAGAAGTTTATTTGCTCTTGTTAACATGCCACTGAGAAACAATGGATATTGTAAAGAGAACTGAGAATTTTTCCTTTATATAAAGTATTAAGGTAAAGAACTGAGTGCTTCATAAAGATTGTAAACTGTGAAACAGAATGAGCATGGTAAGAAAGCACATGGAAAAAAAGAACTGTTCATTTTTCTGGGAAAATTTTGTGCCTTTCCTGTAAGGGGCAGAAGTAGGAAGGCATGATCAAGTTAAGTCTCTTCATCAAAACATCATGCCCCACATCCATGAAATAGTCTTGCAGGACTGGTCATTTGTCTCATTCAAAGAGTGGGTGAGAAGGTTTTCCAGGGCAAATGGAAAGTGATAAATACTACTGCATTTCCAGAGCAGTGATAATGATCAAGACAAGTTTGAGAGTCTTCTCATTTGGTTTTATATAACCAGGAAAATTTTGAGGCATGTGACAAGCGTATGACAACTATTTCCAAGATGGAGAGACTGCGATGTTCAGAGGGGAGACTAGCCAACCCTTATGAGTGTCCCATATTTTCCCTCCCTGAAGAACAGCTCTGGAGGATATAAATCAACACCTGGAATGTGTGAATGGACTGCTCAGGGGTACAGTGTCCTAGATGAGTCCCTGCCTGAAGTCACTCTATGGCATCCTGTTCCATTCTAGTAGCCACACATCACAAAGCAGCAATGGGAAAGTCCAGAGAGAGAAAGAAAGCTGCCAGTGAATGGAGACAAAACAGACAGGAAAATTGCCTGGAACCAGCCTGAAGCCCACTTGGTTTGGCATTTATCTGCCTACACATTCACATGAGTTGGCTGCAGACAATGCTGGTGTTATTTAAAGACAAGCCTTCTGTTGTTTAGGGAAGAATGTTTGAAAATGACACTCAAGGTGGAGCCAGAAATGATGTAGTCTGACATTCTCAGCAAAGCCTGGAACTCCCTTCTTTTATGTCTATGTTATTTGTTTGGAACTCTTAAATACTTGTTTTGGTGTATTAAGAGACTAAAAAATGCAATCTATTTTTTCAGAAGATTCTCTTTTATTTATTTAATTTTTTAAAAATTTTTTTTCCTCCCTGAAAATTCCTTAGCTGGTAGATAAGTATTTAAAATAAAATATAACTTTCAAGTATTTAAAATAAAATATAGCTTTCTCTTTTTTCGTGTGTGTGTGTAGAATAATGTGTTGTAGTGGCAGTTCTAGGGAGGGTGTGGCATTAATTTATTCTATTTCCAGAAAAAAAAAAGAGCACTAGCCATTGAATTGGTAGCAAACAGGAAAATATTTTTATCATGGATTTTTAGGTACTTATTTTTCATCTTTTAATGGAAAACAATCTGGAAAGGAAGCCTTTTACTTTTTACTTAATTAGCTGAAGAATTAGCAGACATTCTTGCAAGGAATTCATTCAAATAATAGAGGCACTAGCATTCATAAGTATTTTGTCATAACTATGCAATCATGGGTACTGAGCATGATGTATTTGAATTATTATTACAAGTTTCACCACAAATAACAGTACTTTTAATTTCAAAATATTATGTATATTTTTAATAATCTTTTTCTGCTCAACTGAATCTCTCTAAAAGTGTACAAGGACTTAAAAACACCTGAGAGACTAGTCAAAGACTATTCTGAATGGAATCAGGCAGGAATTCAAATTACTATTCGTTCCATAAAAAGCTTCTTAATATGAAATAAAACATTAATAATCATAATACTGGAACTAGAGTATTAAGAAAAAGAGATTAATTATAAAGTATGTTTTACCTTATTCCACTATACATGGAATTCATTAGCTCAAAAAATATCTTTTAATAATTACTAATTTTCTCATGTAATTTCTTGACTTGATACAGCTCAATTGGTTTATTACCAGAAGAAAAAAAAAATAAAAAAGAGAGAAAATGCTTCATTTGTTTATCTGATGTTGTCTTATTTTCCATACTTATCAAATATTTTCCTACTTTTTAAAATTTGTTTATCCAGTTTGAAGATTGTATGTAATCACGTATTAAATATGGTAGATAAACAATTTTAACTGTAATTTAATCAAGCAATTTTTTAAAAATCAATTAAGAGTCAGATGTGAATTACTTAACCTTTAATCTAACTAAAGCATGGGAAAATAGAAAAACTTCAAAGTCATCTGGCTGTTGTTCACATTTCACAACGTGCCATAAGATTGCTAAACATTATAAAAAGTATAACCTCATGATAGCATTTAGATAATTGTATTTTTCATTATGCAGATCTTCATAAATTCTTAAAAATTTAATGTGAAGAAAAACAGGTAATTTGCTAAAGGTCATGGCAAACACATAAATGACTACTGATTTTGTGAGCCCTCTACCATAGCTATTTGTAAAAAGGCATCCTATTTCAATATCCATTGAAAAAAATCTACTCCTTTCATGGTAATAAAAATTTCGTGACATCATTTTATCAATAAACACTTCTAAGTAAGAATTGAATGGAAGACAAACTGTTGTCCAGTTACAGTCAGAGTCTGTTAGACACTCCTCAGGAAAGCCCTGGAGAGGGTACAGTCAGTGTTAGGCAGGGCAGCTTACCCAAATCCTGGCAGTAGAGCTGGGCATGGGGAGTTGCATATGTGGGAGGACATGGCAGTAAAAAAAAAAGAAAAGCAAAAACCAAAAAGCCAGAACTCAGTAGCCTATGAGAACAAGCTGAAATGTAGAGATTCAAATAGTAAACACACTAAGTTGTAATTTGCAGAGAGTATTACTGGAAAATCATTGTTGTCATTGAAGGAAATCCTAACAGAAAGTGATTTCTGGCTACTAGACATTTATCAGCTCACTGATCTTTCTCATTATTTTAGTTATGGAGTTAATTGAATCATGCCATTGAATCAGGCTATTGATATCAGTGCCATGTATGCATAGGAATTTTGTGATACTGTATGGTTATGTAGGAATGATCCCTCTTGGCACATTAAAGAACCCAGAACTGGTGCATTCAAGGGAGCATTGCATGCTCATTGAGAAGGAGTAATTATGATTAACAAGAAGATTACAGTTCAGATATTTCTAATACTGTGATTTATAAGGTTTTGACAGCAATTCTTCTCTATATTCAAAAAGCATAACAAAGTTCCAGAATAAACAAATATTTGTGTAAAGTGAACTATATTTGTCCATCTCTGGTGCTTATGACTCTGTTCCTGAATAAGTATCTGCAAACTATAGTAAGCATACATTTCTCCATAGGCCTTTATCTTTCACAAGACTGTTTTAACACTTATATATAATTGAAATTGACCTGAAACAGTCCATCAGCTTCAACAAGGTCTCAGTCAGAAACTCAGTACCAAATGCTCACAGTGATTTCTGTAAACAGTTATCATTGTTATTGATGATTTTTTCAACATGATTTCTAGTATGTAATATACTATATGTAATATAGTATATGTAATATGTGATATAATATATTAGTAGGCTAGTATGTAATCATCATTTCCTCCAGTGATATTTTGTTAGTTTTCTTAATTAGCTTCATAATAACATGAAAATTAAATTATTTTCCTTTACTTTTTGAGCCTTCTTTTTCTTTTATTTTCTTCTAAAAGAGCATGAAAATGATGATACTGTGTAAAGGTATTGAAGAAATGATTAATCAATTAATTGTTTTTCAGACTCTAATATCTCAGTTTTCTTCCTTGTCAATTAATAAAATCATCCAGAATTTTAAGTGTCTTAGCTTCTAAGAATAAAAAATAAATTGAGCTTCAAGTTACTTTGTCTCCCTTTTCTATAGGAAAGCAGATTTAATAGTTATGTGATACAAGTACAATGGAAAAAAAACCAAACAAACAAAAAACCCAAACAAACAAAACCAACAACAAAAACAACAACAACAAAAAACAACAAAAAAACCAAACCAAACCAAACCAAAATAAAACAAAAACAAAACAAACAAAAACAAAAACAAAACAAACAAACAAACCACAAAACTGAACACACACACAAAAAAACCAATAAAACAATCAAATAGAAAAACACCAAAAAAACCAACCAAATATAAAGAGCCTTCCCCTCCTTTGTTTACTAGTTCACACCTACTGATCTTAAATTGCTACCACACTGTTTTAAGCAATAAACTGCCTCTATAGGAACAAAGATCTGCTCTAGCTATAATCCTACTGGAAACACAGCTCTGAAAAATTACAAAATATAGACCTTTTATATTGAGGGTAAAAGTAAGCTTTTTTTTTTTTGCTACTTTAAGTGTGTTTATTTAAGGGTTTTTGGGAGCGTTTTTGTGGTTTTTTGTTTGTTTGTTTTTAAGTGGTTAATCTGATTTTTTCCCCTTTTTTCTCATGTTGCATTTATTGTGAAGTGATGAAATTGCTTACATGAGTGGTGACAGCCTGAACAATGATTGCTGTCAAAGAAAGAATACCTTTTATCTCCTAACTTCTGAACATTAAAGCAGAGACAGCCAATAGATAGTTTTGGGGTTTTTTTTTAATAGCCTTCCAATTACCTTTCCTTTTAGTTCTATTTTTGTTTCACAAAAGGACGCCAAAATATGTGTTTGCCACAATCCCTTTTTCTTTATTTTTTTTCTGATGAAAAATTTTTTCTATGTTGTATAGAAAATAATCTTTGAGTTGAAACTTCACAATAAGAGACAATGTGCTTCTAGGACTTTTGCATAATAGGCATTCAAAGCTTTTCTAAGAATCTGTATGGGGAAGAGGATGAAAAAAAATCATCTTTAATATAAAATTACTGTATTGTCTTATTGTAAAACAAGCAAAACAGTTGAAAAGGTTTATTGCAACTAACAAAAGTAAACATAAACATTTCTATGCACAGATATCAGACAAATATAAATACATGTAAATATATATGCTTTTTGAAAGGAGAAAGCCATGCAACTGTCATCACAGTTAATAATCAGATAAAGGTACCGTAGAAAGGCTAATAGGAGATTACTCAAACAGTTTTAAATAAAAGTTTTTAAGATTGCTGAATATTTACACCTTTTTTCATTTTTGTACTTAATCACTGTACAGTATTAAAGACTGAAGTGTTTCTGAGCATATCTTGACACAAACTCCATTATACCATGTGCATTCCAGGCTAGCTTTTATTTCTATAAAAATCCTGGCATATTGCTTTGAAGTCAGTGTTGCATATATCTTTAATGGGGTATTTTATTTAGATGTGAAAAACTATTTGGAGCAGTCAATGAAAACTTATAAACTGATTTTCTTAAGTAAGCCAGATTATCATGTTCTAGTGTTGTTAAAATTTTTTTTAATATTCCTAAACACTTCAATAACTGTGAAAAACAGGAATTACAGGCTTATTTGTGTAAAGAGAGTAAATTTGTTACTTTGAAATTAATTTTATATAAATATTTCAAAAAGTGCAAAAATTAAACCACAATGTCAAAATTTAAATTTTAGAAATTACTAAAAGATGTAGGCAGAGAGATAAGGTTTCATTTTATTCTATGGAAAAAGTAGTGTGATTTCCAAAAAGCTTAAATTTATCTTTGCCTACCTTACTTGCATTAATTCAAGAGTATTTTTTGCCATTTTCTTCAGTGGCATAGGTACTATAAATAAGAAAGGTCTATTAAATTAGGATATTGTATTTTTAAATTTATGTAAGTACCCTTTTGTCTGTTGACAGATTTAATCTATACATTCTGTTGTTATCATTATTGTTATCATTATTATTGTTATCATTATTATTAGATTATGGAAAATTAACATTATGGAACCCTTTGATAAAGCTGTGCTGCGTTCTTTAGGAGCTATCAAGTTGTTTAAGATGGTTTAGTCCTTAACCTTATGATTTGCTAAATAAATGTATTTCTTCAAAGTGCAAGATGAAGAATTATTAAGGAAAACATGCAACCCTCTGATTCTTTTTATTTTCATTAAAACTTTGAAAAGGCTTTATTCTTTATTCTGTTAGAGAAAACAGATATGCAGAAAATATATATGATTGCCTTTCATCAAAATTCTTATCCATTAAACAAGAAAGATTCCTTATTCAGGTTAATTTTCTTAAGGTTATTTTGAAATTTGATCACTGTTCTTTTCCTACACCATGCAACGTATTGTCTTCTACCTGGTCTGGGATTGAATACATTTGGGATTAGCTGTTCAGTCACCTTAAATCAGACAGAAAGAAGTTGATGCGCATGGTTAGTCTAGTCAAGGGTGGTAGTAAAGTCATAGCTGAAGAGTTTTACTCTAAACTTATCTGCATCCTGAACTATTAAATCATTTTTAAGCACATATAAAATTTGGAATCATAAAGTATGGAACAGGGAACAAATATCTGTGAGTGACACTGAGACTAGAATAATACAGGGGGAAATGATCACCTTCATTTAAACACAAGAGTTGCAATATGCATGATTTTTATATTTACAAAAGTAGACCTTTTTTCTCTGTTGATTCAATGAGTTCATCTGCACCAATTGAAAAAGACAGTGACATACAAATAGAAGTATATTATCAATACCATAAAGACAGTAGTTTAGTCACTTTATTAATAATTCAAGTACCACTAATATTGTCTACATTAGTAGATTGCCTCAGAATTAGTAGATTTGCACATTTCTTTCTCTGTTTTCAGAAGTTAATCTCTCACATGAGACTATGAAATTCTGTACACACAATATATTCCAAAACCAAAGCATAGTGAAAAATACAGAAGAATAAATGTTAGGATTTCTTTCTTGAGTATTTGTTCTAAAATGCATGTATATTTTTAGAATTGTTGTGGTCAAAAGAGTTCATAATTTCTGTTACTTGTAAACAATGAATTCTGAATATCTAGAGTCTGAACTAAGATAGCAATCCACATACATTCCTGAAACAATATTGAGACTATTTCATTAAATTCACAGATAACAACGAAGTGTTTACTTCCCTTTTAATAACAAACTCTAGATTTCACCAACCTGAAAGCAATTCCAGGGGAAGAAAATTCTTCCAAGGGGTTGGTTTTTTTTAATGGTACACAGCAACACACTAACATCTGATGGTCTATCAAGGTAATTTATATATTTTTGCAGAACAGATAAATTCTACAAATATATACCTGCTCCCATTATTCATTGCTGCCTGCCCACTTGACTACAGCTCTCAGTTTTGATTCCACAATAAACGTGAGGTTACCATAAATCATTCAAAATCACTGGCAAAGGGATGGTAAAACCTGAAACACCTTTAATACAATTAATTCAATAAAGCAAAAGAAGAGTTCTAAACTTTCTGTCTTCAAAAGTATATTTAGTTCATCAAAAATGCTTCCATAACACTATTTTGAACTGATGGTAGTGGTGAGACTTCTAGGCATGATATGTTTCCTGAGGCACCATTCAAGGGAAAGATAACTTACAGATACTAATGATGATAGATACAGATTACATACTTGTAGACAGTATATAAATATATGCTCAGCAGGCAAACGAATAGTGACCACTGACTATATATAATCAATAGCTTCAAATATCTGCTATGCTGCTAGTAAGGAAAAGGGCACTGTTTCTGTAGACTCAAGTTATTCAGTGTGAGGCAGATACCTAACATAAATAAGATGAAAATAAAAGATATCACTGAAACTTATGTACATTACACTATAAAAACAAAACCTGAACATCCATCTCAAAACAAACAAACAAAAAAACCAAAACAACAAAAAACAAAACCTAAACCAACACAACAACAAAACAAATAAACAAAACCCCAACAAAACAAAACCAACAAAAACAAACAAACAAAAACAAACAAAAACACAAACATCACAAAACACCAAACTATTAGCAGCTTCTTTCCAAGAGTGCAAGCTTCTAATAGAAGGTATGGCCTGATTAACTCAGCATATGAGATAATAAAGATTTGACTTCGATTTTATGAAAATGTTTGAGCTCTAACAATCTAATTCTGGGAAGTTTCATGTAAGTCAGACAGCAGATTTATCTTCTGACTCATTCTGTAAAGCCAAAATCCACAATTAGCTGATTTAGTAAAATATATTTTTCTTTCTTCAAATAGACATGATTGAGATTAGTTTAGAATAGTTCAACCATGCACAGAAAGCCAAAGTAGGATTTGTGACACTGAGTGTTGAAATCTATTTCTGTTGAAATTAATAGCATTATTACAAAAAAAAGATTATTCAGAGGAGGCAAATGTTTTGGAACCTAGCCTCCACCTTCTGTAACCACTCCTGAAGAAGAGCTGATCTCAATATTGTGGAGGACAAAGCTATACTGAAAACATGCAACTTCGAAGCTGTGTTCAGCCTCTTAGAACTATTTATTAACCACCTAACCAAAAAAAACCCAGAATTAACTACATTTTGTGTCAACAGCACAAAGGTCAGTTTCACATAAGCACAGAGAACTTGGTAAGTGATTTCCTTCAACTTCAGTAGAACAGTAGAATAATACTGAATTACAAGTCAAGCCAGAACCACCTATCAGCCATTTCTAGAAGAGAGATGCTAGTGACCCCTAAGCAACCAATTAAATATTTCAGAAGGCCAGAGACAGAGAGAACAGACACTCACTTGTTACTCATCACTGCTAAAATTGTCTTGCTGCAGTATTTGTACAGCTACCCCTATTTCTGAGCCAGAAGTTATTGATTCAAAATGCCACTAAGAGAGTAGACTCTCTCACTCCAGCTCCAAAGTCAGAAGCATGTTTGCCACCACTCAGACTCTATCTTGACATACTGGACTGGAGTCCTAGAGCTTCCTCACAGGCAATAAAGTTCAGAGAAGTTTCACTCTGCAATCTAGGGACCAGGTACTACACCTCCCACTGGAGGTGGACTCTGGGAGATGTCCTTATTTCTTTGGGCTAAGAATTGGGTTAAGAATGCTGAAGTTAACACTGGTGCCGTGTCCTCACTGTGGCATCAGAGAGACATACGGCTATTGACATGGCACTGCCAGATGCCCCCACTTGGAGGAGAGGGTAACAATTACATCTGGCTAAGAGAGCTTTGAGGTCACAGACACAAACAAGTCCCAGCCAAGATCATTAGCATGACATAGACAACATCACACATGCAACCTGCTTGTTTCCAAGCCTTGTATGTAATTGAGACCTAAACATTTTGGAGTAGCTAAATTACAGAAAGAGTTCTTGCCAAGAAAGATTTAAGATGGTTAAAATAGCTGAGATATTCAGTGAGGACATTTTTCTTTCAAGATTCTGTAGATTATAAAAGTAAAGCTTCGTAAGAAAAAATCATCACTATCTAAGAGAAGAAAAAGTATATCTAGAGTATCAAAAACAACCAAAGGAAACTCAAACCAAACAAAGAAGCAATTAGAAAATTAAAAGAAAAAACCCCAAACGAACAAACAAAAAATCCACCCAAGTCTTGAACAGGAAAATATCTAGTTCCTTGCCTCACAAAGGTAAATTTTCATTTCTGAGAACTCCAGTTCCTGATATGTGACTCAGACTCATCTTCCAGCAAACTTGTTACATTTTGAGTAGAGATTACCAAGCAATCAGTGCTGGGAATACAATGGCACCTAAATACTCAGAGACATAATGGGGAAGTAATGTTAACATAATACTGCTTTATATGAGTATGAATTTGATTCTCACTCCTCTCGTTGCAGTTGTGCATTCTTTCTCCAGTTCAGCATCAATTCTACCACCCACAACTGAAATAAAAAGATTAAAACAAGGCTGGAAATGCTACCTGCCCTGAAATTTATAGACTGCAGTTTGTGAGCAGAAAAGTCATGATTACACATAAGCCCATTAAGTGCAAAACAGAAAATTCCACGGAGACCTAACTATATGTTAAAGTGATCATGATCAAGTGTCTAAAGAAGGCATCATTTGTTCTTCTGGGTTAGAGACGGTAAACTGAGAACAATATTTAATCCTCAAGTAGTCATACCCAGTGGGAGATGCTGTCTGTACAATTTCGTCACTTCTGACCCATTTGTAATCACCATGCAGTTTCATTCTGCAATCAATACTCATGGGATTTATGGGACAGAGTCTTATTAATGCCAATGGAATTTATGTAGGGTTAGTCCTCAGGCACTGTTAACTGACCAGAGCTAACAACTGCTGGCCAAATCTAGGATATTGTATTCAATTTGAGGATTATAATTGTATATTTTATTCTGCTTTATCCATCACAAGCTACAGATGCAATTATTTAGGTAACATCTCAATTTAAAGAGGATATTCCTCACATGGATAATGCTCACTTTCTAATTAGTACAGTCAAAGGAAAACTTTCTTTGATAATTTGGAACAATTTGAGGTCAGCAGTATTATTGTCTATGACAGTAAACAGGTTTATTAAATAGATCAAACAGAAATTTCACATTCTGCTTGATCCTTAATTACCTGCAAATTTAAATCCCTATTTTATTAGAAGTCTCAGGTGTTCTGCTCAAAATCTCTATTAAAATGCAAATAGGTCATTATATAATTGAAGCTATTTAAATAAAGTATATTTTCTTCACCAGTTCATTCTGTCATGATTTTGTGAATATGTGATATATTTGAAAGGACAAGGGCTAGAGGGAATTTGAGTTGGTTTGTGAAAATTGTAAGAACACATGAAGACTGTCCAATCTCTCCATTTTCTATTACACCACAGAACAGGAAAATGCCATAAAACTCAAAAGTAATATCTCTAGCTTATGAGGAAATAAACCACTACATAAGGAATAGTGCATCACTGGATTTCATCATCCCAAAAGGTCATTAAAACAATGTGACTTTCAATCTTTTCAGTGACCAAATATGCAAATGGACAGAGGACAGGAGGAAAATTCACATTACCTGTTCATGTTAGAGGACATGTGATGAGGATGCTGTAACTACTGCACTATTAAAGTGCAAAGACTCAGTTGGCTGCTTTGTCCTGTAGAGGCAAAGAGGAACTAAGCCTGAAGTCATTTGAGACCACTGGTTCTTAGCAAATTGGCAGAGCATTTGAGAGACCATAAGAGGAAGATAATATAGGTAAAGGTTTGATTCTAAAAGCTGTATACAGTTGCTCAAAGTGAATTGTAATACCCTGATGATGATTCCTTCTGACATTGGTGATTTAAGTTTGTATTGCTAAGTTGGTAGCTCTGAAAGAACCAAAAGAATTCCTAAGAGCACTTTCAGGGATACTTGAAATGTCATATCTCAACTATTCCAGAACCCTCTTCATAGATTTAATTCTTTACAATGACTAAGAACTTGTGAACACCATATTGAAGCGGTTACTAAATTTTCCAGAAATATCCCTTGTTTGAAGAGCTAAGGTATATATGTTCTTTTTAAGGTGGTTTCAAGATATAGCTGTGTGACAAAGAATGAGAGGCTATTTTACTGCAAATTCTGCATTTATGTTTACATAAATATATATATTATATATTACGTATATATATATAATATATATTATGTTATAGAATACACGAAAACAGGTGTTCAAGGTTAAATAAGAACAAAAACACAGGGGTGAGTTTAGTAAAATAGCAACTAAGTATTCAAGAAAAGAGCCTTAAAAAGACAGGGGTTACAAACAAAATTATAAAAAATAGACATAACAAGAGTGAATTAAGATAAATAAAACTCAAAATTCATAATGTTCTCCCCTCAGGAATTATGACATCTAATATTCTGACATACGTATTTTCTTAAAGAAAAAGAAATCTATTTAAGATTCAGTTTGGGATAATTGTACTATAGCTACTTCAGCAGGAATGAAATGTTACAGTATATTTACCTGCATAAATAAAAATTGAAGGACATATATAAATTAATATTTCTCATTATGCAATTAGGTATGTAATCCTGATATAATGGAATTAAACGAAGTGAGAAAATAGAATAAAATGAGAAGCACTTTCTTGGGAAAAAAAAGTACTAGATTGGCCTTTGTGTTTGTGAAATTTTAGTGCAAGTACATAGTTCTACAAATTTGCTCTTATTGATTCATTTTCTAGTACAAAAAGTGTCCATCAGGGCATTTTCTTTCCTTTTTCCCTTACTCCTTCTCTACACAGACATAAAACAAATAGAAATAAAAAAGATGAACAATATTTATAATTGATTCTGATCCTTGCACTATAAAACATCAGCAACTGCTTTTTTACCAGATTTTCTTCGCATAAGAATGCCATTCCAATTTTTCAGGTGAGGAAACAAAAGAAAAGACATTAAGGGACTTGTTCAATACCAGCAAATTTGACACCATGATGAAAGAAAAGGCAGGTACAAGGCTTTGAGATTAAGTTTTACAGATTGTTCTCATCTTTTCATTATATCAGTTTTTCTGAGTCTTTTTTATCCCTGGAAATACTGTCACTTTGTTGTAACTTGCTTGAGCCCCTCTTCCTGCAAAAACAGATGCAGAAGTAGCTATTAAAAAAAAAAACAAAAAAAAAAAACAACGAAAAGAAAAATTATTCTAAGGAAGTTTTTCTTTGCTAACATATATTTATATCTTCTCCACAGACACCCCCTTGTCGTGGGGGAGAAGCTTGTGTACCTTTATGAGGTTGCGAGCTATGCTGGTGGTGGTTTATGCCTCCGGTAGGGTCTCCCATACTGGTCAGGTCTCAACTGAAGGGTCAGACAAAGTGTGTCCTCGGGCAGGATGGGCTCAGCAACTGCTCGGCAACCATCCTAGGAGAAGGACAACTCTAACTCCAAACCTGGGCAGATGGAGCTCACTTAGCCCTGTAAGGCCATCCATCTAAGAGAAGGATACTCTAACCAAACCTACATCCTGAGGACCTCGCTGTCACCGTCCAAGCTTGCTAGGCCGTGGCAGGTGAAGCTCAGGAGTAAAGGATGGGGCCAGTTCTTGCCACACTGTACCTCACCTAAAAAATCCACTGCGCAGGCTTGAGGGATTCATCCACATTTGGAAAGCCCTGGAGTGACAGGCGAGGGGTGAAATGACGGGTGATGAGGTGCACTGGAAGCCGCAGACCCAACCCTGCATATATATATATATATACACCTTAGAAACTCTAATACTGAACTTACAAGTATTCACCTCCTAAAAACTTGCCTAGAGCTAGACCCAGGTGTATGTCAGCTGTGTTTCTCTCTTTCCTTCCAACACACTTGCATACATGTCCTGTGCGAGCTCACGCTGAAACTCTAGTTTTCTCTGTCAAGTGCTATCTGAACAGCCATCTATTCAAACCTATACTGTCCACAGGTAAAAAGAAACATGGACACGATACATCGACAGAAAATATTTAGAGAATATATTTGACCTCCTAGAAGTATGACATTTGCTGTTATAAACATAAAAGTTATCTATCACTCATGTGCTAAAAGGAAATAATGAACAGGAAGAAAGGAAAAAATGAAGAGCTACATATCCATGGGAAAGAAGTGAATTAAGACAGTAATTTATCATGTCACCTCTGTAGTTCTTAGTAAAAAAGTATTTAAAGGATAGGAAAATGAATCTTTTGACTTTAAAAAAGAAAAAAAAAAAGAAAAGAAGAAAATTAGAAAAATCTTCCTGAAGTCAATGATGAAAGTTAAAATAAAAGTCACTTCATTAAACTAATTATTATTAATGGAACAAAGTGATAGATTTAGTTCTTATTTTTATTATATTTTAATTTTATATATTAATAAAAATACATA
>VXAU01003521.1:28344-42649 GCA_013399695.1 Formicarius rufipectus | reverse complement strand
AACAGGTTCCTCTCAGACTTCTAAGATGTTCAGAAAATCAGATTTCAGAAGAGATAGCTGGAATTGCACAAGGCAAAAGAAAAGTGTCGATCAGTTTAAGATCCTTTAAGCACATCCCACGACTTTTTGATCTCACACTTCAGCTTTGTTTTCACTACATAGATCTCTGGAATGAGACTAAACACACAGATAAAGCAAACTAGATGACACTCGTGTTTTTAACATGTATTTCTTTCCCCTTGCCTATATTATTACAATGGATGTATTAATGAAAATAGCTATAACAAATAAAAAGAATACTAATCACTAAAAATAGAATAGCTTCTCTTGAAACAGATGGAATATTCTATTCCAGATAAAAGAAAAACATTGTTGGACCTTTCTGCAAGTGCACTCAAATGCCAAAGTACTTTTTGAATTTTGGTTTTTAGTACAATAATAAGGCATCATTTAAGTAAAGTGATAGGGTTTGGCTGATAATAATGTTAACAATATCACTTATCCTTGAGGTTGAAATCACTTATATTTCATTTGAATCGTTGTGTTTGAGTAAGATTCAGTTCCTTAATGGATAGCCCAAGTCTGATGAAAGAAGAAAGAATTTTTCATCAGTTCTACCATTTCTTCTCAAAGCCTTCTAATCTGAATTAGATGAATTAACAAAATTTGTTCAGTAATGGTCTTTTTTTAACCCAATATTTGTGTGACAAAGAAAATTCTGATCTGTCTGGCAATATCTGCTTAAAGAATATCAAGAACTAATTCACTAAGGATTTCCTGATCAGCAGTAGGACAATTTCCTAAACTTAGGCTGAGAACATAGCAGTTGTTGCTGAACTTTTCTTTTTCACCATCCCAATAAATTTCTTCTTTGTGTGTGCTCTAGGGAACAAATTCAGCCATTTTATAAGAAAATTGGAGAATAGGAAATGTCTTCAATAAAATGACACAGGAATATCAAGTTTTCTCATTCATTCCTTGGCAATGAATACCGATTCTCTATTCTGAGTCTGTACAAGGCCAGCGAAGAATCATTAATTTCATGCACAAGAATTGCACATTCAGTGTAAACTAGTACCATAAACTTGGAAGTTCTTTTGCTATTTTTGTTCTTCCCATGTAGTCCATCATATTGAGCTTCAGGAGTGAAAAAACAGGGATGGGGCTTTCATTCTGATATGGAGCTCTTGTAAACTTAAAAATGAGCAACAGTCTTATATGTACATGAATCAACTGCTACCAGCTATGAAATCCCCAGCTCAGATGGAACCCTGAGCAACTTGGTCTAGTGGAAAGTGTTCCTGCTCATATTAGGGGACTGGAACAACACAATCTTTAAGATCCCTTCTCGCCAATGTCATTATATGATTTTACGATTCTATGAAATGAAGATTTTTCTATGGATTATCAAAAAAAAAANAAAAAAAAAAAAAAAAAGACGACGTGAATAACTCTAATCAAGTGGAAAAATTTCACACTGAGTGTTTAGTATAAGTACTTTTGACCATAATCCTGCTAAAAATAAAATAAAATTTTAAAAAATAAATTTAAAAATAAAAAGAAGGAAAACAATCCCAGTCAGCAAACGGTTTGACTTCCCTTTTAGCCCAGTGTGAGTCGAATCTGACTTCTCTGGTATCCATGGAGCTACAGTATCCTAAGAGAAGTGCACAGGAGATCAAACTTGAATTTCCTGTTCTTGTGACAATGTACATCTCTGTACTTTTGCCTCCATATTCTCAGATTTATTTATAACTGTTTATATTAAGAATAATAATGACCCCTAGGTCAGCTATTTCCTGGCATTTAATCACTGAGTGCATGAAGGGCCTAAGGCAAAGCCTATGGGACACAGCTTCTCTGGCTGGTGACTGCCTGCTCATTAGGAACTGCTTTCTTTGTCTGGTATCACTCCTTAATTTATGGTCTTTGCAAACTTCAGAAAACTGAACTGTTGTTTTGTTTTGTGTTTTCCAGCACAAATTCCAACCATTAGTAATTAATTTGCCTTTAATCTCTCCAGTTAATGTTTAAATGATCCTTGAAATACACAAAATAGAAAACAAACTCTGATATAATTTGCTTTCTCTTCTCTTGCCTATAAATGTATGTCCATTGTGACATCAGAAGAGAGACAATTATTTTCAGAGAACAGTGTTTTTCAATTTACGTACTTTTACATAGCAACCTTGCTAACCCCTGGAATAGATAAATCCAGGATCTTTTGACTAACAGCCTGCATTAAAGTGCAAAAAACCCAATGAGAGCATGATTATATGGCAAAACAGGGGGTTTTGTTTGTTGTTTTTGTTTGGTTGGTTGGTTGGTTGGTTGGTTGGTTGGTGGTTGTTATTGTTGTTGTTTTAAATCATTAATTCAAGATCAGTTTATGCCACAAAAATCTGGTTTTTATATTCATCCTTAGATACTAAAAATTAATTGGGATTAGATGTGCGTGGGAAAAAAAGTCTGTATGGTTCAATATCATTGCTCAGCATTTAGAATCTGAGAATGAGGCTTTGAAGCAGTCAAGTTCCTACTGAGCAACAACAGCTTTGTGGTACAAAAACTATTTCTGAGTCCCTAACTGTTTAGGGTAAGAAAGGGGGTTACACAGTCCCTTTATGGCTCTAAAGGCCTGTTCGTTTTGTCCTATTCTTAGAAGGGAAAAGATTTTTTGTAAGGTAGAAAATTTATTGAAGTGACTCTCAAGAATTCAATAATTTACTGAACCTCAGAAAAAAGTTTGTAATTCTTGAAAATAAAGTTTTCTGATGCCATGTTTAACTAACTTTAAGCGCAATAATTTATTCACAGGACTGTAATTCTGTCATTTCCTCATTTTGAAGGCTGACATTTCTAATCATATTTGTTGGGTTAAGCTACTTAGTTTAATATAACCTTCTCTTTGTAATTTCCTAGATTCTCAAAAGAAAAAGAGGAAAATAATTATTCCGTTTCCTCAAAACTCCTTAAAAGCACAGTCGTCTCTAGAACAAATACTGAGTTCTTAGTGGCACAAAGGTAAATCATAATGCACTGTCCATTGTGCAGGCCACTTTTTTGATGGAAAAGAAAGTGTCATTTTTGACAGTGAACTTCACAAAAGGGGATTTATGAGATTTATGGATCTTAAATTTGGTATTCCCTTGTGCTTCTGCCTGTCCCTTAGTATTAACCTTATCTTCTTTCTGCCTTGGCATCTTCTCTTTTTTCTCACAAATTTTTTTTCTCAATTATTTATTAATTTCTGTTTTACATTCCTGCACAGCACATATTACTTTCATTTTCCAAATTAGGTACCTATCTGATCAATGCTCTAACATTTACAGCCTTTGACATAACTTCTCTGTATTCCAACAAAACTGAAATGTTTCTCCTCATTTTTGTAGTTAAGCAACAAAGGCACTGAAAGGAAAAGACTGTTCCAGTACACAGAAAAATGAAAATATTTTTAATAGTCTTGCATATTTTTGTGTATTTAAATTTATAGAAGGTAGCAAAGCATCTACATTCAGTCAGAACTTCACTGATATAATAAAGTGCATATTTTCTACCTTGAAGAATGTTGTATCCCTCACACCAGTTCTGTGTCCCATCTCTTGGCCTCTAGGTCTTCCTGGACAAACAATTCATAGAAATTGTTCATGTGAACACTTTTCGGTTTTGTTCATTCATCACATATTACTGAGGTTTTCCAGAAGGGCTCATCCCAGGACAAACTGCTCAAAAGCAACTGAAAATGTGTAATAGGAATTCTGATTTTACAATGCTATAATATAGCAAATGTATGGATTTGTCTTGAAAAGGTCAGTGTTGAAGACAACAAAGTTTCTCATTGAGATGTGGCATAAGACATCATGTACTTACAACACCATCATGTTTAGATGTACAAAGTCTGGAAGATGAACTCAGGAACTTTTCCATAAACAATTTTCTTTCCTAACATTTGTGACAGTCTGTAAGATGGTGACAAACCAGATCCGTAATAGTTTTGCCATTCCTGTGATCAACACAAGGAATAGAGCCTCACATATACAGTGACAAATAACCCCCTCGATCTCTTCTTGAATATCTTCTAGTCATCTGTTACCTTTAAAGGAATTATAAACTTGGATGTGAGGATGTCTGTTTGTAAGCTATGCACACTCTTCTAGTTGCCAGTGTTGTCAGTAATTGATTTACTTCAAATCTTCCACAACGACTCTAGTTACTTTACTTTTCTTAATTAATAAAAAATTAAATAGTTTTGTTAACTCCAAACAATCTCTATTACTGTTGAATGCATCTTGCTGAAAAGTTGGATAAATTTGCCCTCACTGAGCTCCACGCCATGGGGGTTAGATTGCCACTAGCACGTGCTCAAGTTATTTTAAAACAAAATCATACACCTTTATTATGTGATGACCCCTGGAGAGCAGACACATGCTGTAATGTTTAGTCACAAGTAACATGAAGTCATCAAAGCCCTTTAAAGCTCAGAAAATACCACCTCTTAGTTCCTCAATCAATATTAATTATACACCTGGTATTTTCAAATACATCTTGTGCATTTTGAGGCATGATTTCACTAAGCTAAATATGCAAAGGAAAACAGTGCAAGACACATTTAAAAACTACATTCTCAGCAGTCCGTGGAGTTGAAAAGACAGTGTCCTTGATGCATACTTGGAATTTTCATCAGCCCATACAGAACTAATTTACGATTACTTTGTAGTTCTACGAGAATTTAGCATGGAAGCTGGTCCTAAAGTCTTGATAATCTATTAAAATAATCTTTTAGACTTTGTATGGGTCCAGATAATCTTAAAACACTGCTAATTACTTTTAAGATATATTTTTAATATTTGTTCTTGTCAACTTTCCAAGAACCACATACATACTGGGAAACATTAAGGTAGGAGGGGGAGAGCATAAAATAAAAGTTATTAAAAAAGTTAAAACTATGAAACCAACCTGTTTCAAAATTTGGAATACATAGCAACAGTTTACTTTCAGAAATAGTTTATATGGGAGAGGACATATGGAGCAAAATATTAGAAAAGTACTTGTTCTTTGATTGACAACACACCCCATAATCATGTAATGTTAATGTTTATCCAGTGTAAGCCATATCGTTATATGATATATCTCAACACAATAGAGACATTTGCAAACCAAGAGTAAAAATTGTAGCTCATTTAGATAATGCATGGAAATGCATTGGTTTGCTCTACATGTGCACACATCTGAACACAGAAGAGTACACCCAGGGAAAACAATTTTTTGAGTTTGAATTTGACAGTAGCACTTGGAACAATGGGCTACAGTGCTGTACAGCTTCTTTAGCTTTCTGTATTTGAAAATATCCTCATCTCTTCAATACTTCTATTTGCATTACTATACAAAATAGGACACACAGTTTCCTCTAAAAAAAAGAATTAAGGTCACTTGAGAGTGGGTGATTGAGTTATTTATTTTCCTGTAAAATTTTAGACTTCTTAAGAATGTATTAAAATATCAGAGTACCAGTTATTATAGATTTGCTATTACATTTCTGCAAGAATTTCTCCTTCATTGGAAGAGTGTTTGATTGTTTCCTGTTACATACATACATCTTAATAGAGCTGAATGTTGGGATAGATTTAAGGCCGATCTGTAATAACTGATAAACCTTTGATATAAACTCAGTGATTGGGATCTTTAATTCATCATTTTAGTGGGCTAAATTAACACTGCTGAAGGTAAGACAGCAGAGAAAGTAAGCTGTGATTCACTCTAGCAAACACTTGAGATATTGTTAGAAACTATGACACTAACTTTACTTTTAGATTAACTTACCAATGAATTTCTGACCAGCAGCCTGGCTTCAAAACTGTAAAATAAAAAAGACTGAATAAAAAAAAAAAACAAACATGTCTCTGTGTAATAAGGTCAGGCAAACAGTAGATAGTTGGGTGTGAATCAAAGACCCTCAAGAGAAAAGTGAGAGAGCAGCACCAAGGCAAGATGAGCCACTCCAGCAGTGAGCTGATGACAAAGGAGCCACTTCACCCTTCCTGCTCCTGGTCCCAGCTTCTCAGAACCAATTGTCTCCCTTGTCCCAGTATTGATGCTCATCTGTGTCCACAGTACACTCATTCAGAGAACTAAATGAGCAGAAAAAAAAATCTCTGTGGCTATGTAGCTTGGTCTCAGCTGAACTGGCTCACTTGAGGCTCCAGTGAGTGCCTCAGTTTGTAAGTGAATTATTAGCAGGTGGAAAGGGAGAGAGTAGGCTCCTTTCAACCACAGTTGAGACTATACAGAAACCTTAGAGACTTTACTAAAACGAACACACCTGTGGATATATTAGACATTTGCAAAAAAGCTAAAAAGTTTTCTTGGTTTTTAGTATCCAGGGTCAGTTTGTCACTGTGTGGGTGTGTATTCTAAAGCCTCTATGCCATTTTTTCTCATGAACTGCTCACAATGGCACATTAGCAGCTATTGTCTAAGGGACAGCACACCCCTCAGGCTGCAGGCTGGGTGTTTTGGAACTCCTGTGAGATAAGGAAATTCTTCTGCCTCCACACCCACCTGAGGGGTCATGTCTGCTAATGGCCCATCAGGGGTATCAAAAATAGGTCATTGTTTATCTCACAGAGTAAATCACCCATTGTTTAAGTCTCCGCCCTGGGGGAAGGACTGGGCGGAGCCTAAGTGAATATAAGCAGAGGATTTTTGGGCCTAGGGAACTCTCTTCAGATCCAGAAGAGGACCCGAGCCACGAGCAGACTGCGACTGCCACCAGACTGCAACCATCANGTTTTGCTGAGGTTTTTTTCTTCTATTTTACTCGGTTAGTTCTGGTTGTTTTTGTTTATCTTAAATATATAGATATATATAAATTATAGCTAGGAACTGTTATCCTTCCATTTATCATATCTTAATTAAAATTTGTTTTGAAATTGAAGGAGATTTGTCCCTCTGTTTTAACTATAAATTTTTCTAAGCTCTCTAAACTTAGACAAAAGTGTATTTCCAACAGTAACTTCTGCTAGGATAACAGAAGTGAAGGCCATCTTCAGTACTTGTAGAAACTCCTGATGACAAGTGCTGTGATTAAAAACGTACCAGGGCCAGATGAATCAAAGCTGACACAGATCACTATATCTTAAAACCTAATTTAAGGCTGACAAAAAAATAACATAATTCAATTTCATGTGAAGTAAAATTACAAAATTGAGACTCAAGGGAGGTAACTTAGAGAGAAAAACACATGGCTAACAGAGCAACTCTGATGAGAAAGTTTGCATTTAAAAGACTTCTCTATTGAGATTCAGATTCTAAATTTATATACTCGTAATTACATCTGTATGCTGAACATCTGGTTTTATGAGAGAAAATATCTTATAGCCATGCCTGTCTTCTAAGGGAGCTATCAGAGATGTAAAATCTCTACCAGAGTTTAAACTTTTTGAAAGCACAAGACTCCTAAAGCAAATTTGCAGGTGTCCCTGAGCACAAAGGATGATAGTAGGAGATATGGTGGCTGTCCTTTCAGGGCATGTATAAAACTCAGATATATGGATTCATTTTTGGAGTAGAGACATCAAAAAAGACATGTCTATGGGAAAGTCTGCGCCTAATGGAAGCTGAGGAGACAAAAAGTCAGCTTAGAGATGATATCTGAATTTGCTGGTGTGGGGCAAAGTTCCTCTCACTTCCTAACTCTGGATAATAAAATTGATGTATGGTGTCACGAAGTGTAGCTCTCCTGTAACTCAGTCCTGGATAAGAGTCAGCACTCAAAAGTCAGTTCCTACCAAGACTCTGTACATGTATGAAGTCAATATATGACCACAGTGCACCACTGATCTCATTCATTGATGTAGGTTCATTAAAAATGTTGTGATTCTTTCTCCAGAAAACAGAAGATCAAGTCTGGACTGGGACAAAAGTAAGTTCAGGAATGACAATTCTGGTAGACACAGGATTACTGACTAGACTTTGTCAGGCAGAAACATGCCTCCAGCCTCACCAGGTCCCATGGGCAACATCTCTCTCTTGATTTTATCATGATGTCCTGGACAGGAGTAAATTTTTGCAGTAGCCAGGAGAGGGCATGGCTAAGGACACAGAGGTCATTCTATACCACCTCACATCATTTCCAGGGCAAAAGATGTTTCTTCAGTGGAGAAAGGGTTTCTTTGTGTCAGGAATACATGGCTGCAGTTGGGTCTGAGGCTCTGCAGTGAGCATTTTGTATGTGAATCATCCTCTTCTGTACACTTTTGTTATTAATATTATTGCTGTTACTGTTCACTTTCTTATTTTGTTGCTGCTTCCAGTAAATTGTTCTTGTCTCAATAGATAATCTTTCCCTTTTGTGCTTCAAATTCTCTTCTCCAGTCTGCCTCAGGGGAGGGGGAATAGGGGAAAGGGAAAGCGGGAGAAACTGGTGCACTATTTTAATGGGAGAACTAAATTGGGGAATACCATTCCTAAACCATGACATACAGAGATTCTAAGCATCATTCCTCCAATTTCTGAAGGAACACATTTCTTGAGCAGCAGACTTTTAGGGAAATATCACACTGAATGCAATTGCCAAAGCAGATATCTGAGGAGACTATGAGTCAGATATATCTGGTATTTATAGAACACACCTCCTAATAAATTTGAAACACATTTGACGAATAGGAGAAATTATTTTAAAATGATTAGTCCTATGATAGCAAGTATATATGTATCAGATCTTTCAAGAGAAGAATTAATGAAGTTTAATTTCCTACATGTAGAGATTTTTGTCATTTATGTTTTTTTTCATTAGCAATAAGATATATTGATATCCTTGTCAGGAAATTCATTATGCCTTTCCTCTGTAGGGGTTCTCTGACATATTTTAGGGGATAAAGAAATATCACTGGATTGCAATAGCAGAACCTGTGTCTTTTAATAGCTTGTCTGTTTTCATGAAGTCAAATATTTGTAAAACTACTTTTTTCTTATATTTCAATGAAAACCCTTTGGTGGGCAAAAGATAAACATATTTGCTGACATATGTATCATTAGAATAACTTCATGTCCTCAAGAATACAGGCTAAAAATAATGTGCTTCAAAGAAGCTTTTCAGAGCACCAAGAGTTGCCTCTAAATAATTCCAGATCAGAGAGTATTCCTTCTAGACTTAAATAAGATAAATGCAGAAATAATCAACACTGAACATAGAGGCATTTGTCTAACTTGAAAGTGGTAAATATTGACCCATGCTTTTATTGATGGTCTCTCAGTACTCATTATCATTGCTGAAAAATGTATCTGCTGTTCATTTCACTCAGGAACTTGTACTTTTTCGTACACATATTTCACCTGACATCTGAATTAACACCTCAGACAATGTCTGTGGAAGCAGACATAGTTGATAACATGATGAAGCACTGCAAAATGTAGAGCTAAATGCTGTACATTCCAAAGAAGTTTAATAATGCTATACTGTCTCAGATGAAACTTAATTCTCACAGAATAATGCTTCTCCATGTAGAGTAGAGATGACAGGAAGGGTAGAGAATATAAGCCACGTAATGGAGACAGTTTTAGTTCTATCCAGTAAATCCAAGCTTGGCAATGATTACTAAAGTTATGATCCAAGATAAGACCCCAAGGAAAGTGATTAAAGCTGTTAGCACAGAGTGGCCAGTGCAGCAAATGTTACCAATTCAGAGCACAGATTTTGTTGCTGAAGGGATTTTCCTTTCAAGAACCAGATTAGTTATCCTAAATGTGTTAGAAAAAGCATTTTAAAGAGATTGCATGAAGGCCATTACAAATGGCAAAATAAAAATGAAAAGTAAGATCTCCTTCAAACTAGTCTCAAATGAACAGTGATAAGAAGGAACCTATAAAACCTTTCTTCCAGCAAGACATATCAAGACAGAGAACAGCACATAAATAGCACAGGAACGCTAATGTTGTGAAGCAAGATAAATATGGAGTTGCTTATTTTGACTAGGTATATGCAATCTGATCTATATAATTTTTCTAATTCGTGGAATAGCTTCCCTACATGATCTTAAAATTTAAGATATGAATGCGCATTTTGAGTTTGGCATGGCTTTTTTGTTTGGTTGGTTTGGGGGATTTGTTGTGGGGCTCTTTGTTGTTGTGTTTTTGTTTTTGGTGTTTGTTTGTTTGTTTTGTGTGTGTGTGTGGTTTTTTTTGTTTGGTTTGTTTTGGTTTGTTTTTTTTTTTTGTTTTGGACTAGGAGATTTCATACTACAGTCACTTCCTCAAAGGCACAAGATGAGAAATGTTAACTCTCACATATGTTTTTTACCCCAAAGTTTGATAAATATAAACCCCAGAATTTAGTAAATCTAGACAAATTGCTCTACTTTTGGATTATAGAACCTTATAGACTGGGCTTAATTTTGGTAGAAAGGGACCTCAGAATGACCCTAGCTCAAATCAGGGTCAGTTATAAAGATAGACCAGGTTGTTCTTGCCCTGGAAAGCATAGTATTCACAGGTCAAAGATTTGGAAATCCAGCACTCAGTTACTGGCGTGATTGATCAAACATATCTGGTTAGTACCATGATTGGCTGACTGTTTATGTTATCTGGCAAAAGAGAACATTAAAAATTACAGTTTTAAGTAGCTTGCAGCATAGGAGAAAAGGTTGTCAGTGCCTAACTAAAAGGTTGAGTATAATATTTTTTTTTCAGTGTGTTAAAAATATGAGCATTTCTATGAGTTAGAAACTGCAGTCTTTACAAGACAGTTCTACTCAAGAGCTGTGATTGTTATAAGGCAGCATACTTTGCATCCATAGTAGCAAACCATACATTTAGTTTTTGTAACAAAGTAAACTCACAGTTACTCTTAATAATACAACTGAATAGTGCTTTGTGTTTATAAAAGTACCTCAAACATTATACCATAAAAATGTTATTATTTTTTTTCGCTGTCATTTGCGTCTGTTTCAGGTCCTCATAGTGTAAGGATTTGGGAACCAGTGACAATAAGGTAGTGTAGCATAATTAATGAGGCAGTGTTGTCTCACTGATAACATTGCAGTAGCTTTTGCTTGTAAAGACACTTCAGTGCTGAGGTCAATAAGTGTTAGTAGTGGATTTGTAGAAGCATAGCAAGAGGAAAATTTGATATTTCAGTCCTTGCATTAAGAAAAAGAAATTGGTCAAGTTTATATTGCAGAAAATAAGAAACTGTCAAGTTTCCCACTTTAGAACTACATTAA
The DNA here is from genome assembly GCA_013399695.1 of Formicarius rufipectus. NCBI lineage: Eukaryota > Metazoa > Chordata > Aves > Passeriformes > Formicariidae > Formicarius > Formicarius rufipectus. The sequence goes on along the minus strand of VXAU01003521.1, from coordinate 31,430 downwards.
TTAACTTGTCATCTGATTAACACTTCTATGGTATTCATCTGGATATCTTGTTTCCAGAATGTAAGTTAGCATCTCTTCATGCTAACATACTGTGTCACATTGTCTTGTCAGGTCCTTCTGATAGAAAACAACAAATAGAAGAGAAGAAATTGTCTTTCTGAAGCATTATAATACTGACGCAGAAGGTAATTAAAAGTTTTTGTTAGGTGTTTACTTGCAAGATGTTTAAGCTAGTGTTTTTGTCTTCTCATCAGAATCGAAATATGTGGGCTTTAGAACCATGCATGACCATTCTGAATCACTGTAAGCTATCTGAATGTCCTTATATGACTTTTATCATTATGGTAGAGAAATGCCTCCAAAATACTTAGTCAGTTAGTTGTTCAGTACTTGCTTTAAAAAGTATGTAGTGGAGTGTCTAAATGGTGGTCATCATACTTATAAAGCTCAAACAGTCATCTGTGTCTGAAGATAATTTAACTCTGTAAAAAGACTTAATTTTAACAAAGAAATTTTCTGTTTGCCTGAGGTATCAGAATTTATTTTTTTTTACTCTTCTACCTTTTTTCTAGTCCCACAGGAATCCAACATCTCTGGTTGGCACAGTGTAGTACAATTTTCAATTAATTTGCTTTCCTGGGTTAATCTGCTTTTATTTCTTTTAGCAAAAACATAAACATGGGTTTCTAGCCATATATGTTAACTCAAATTTCTTGACATTTCTCATCAGCTGAGGGAACTAATCTTAGTGTTTTACACAAATTGCAGCTCATTTGCATGATACCTACTTGAATTCCAGCAACTTTAACTGAACATATTGTAAAACTGGAATACAGAGGAGGGGGACATCTTCAGCCTGTTGAACTTTGCTACAGTATTGCCACAAGCGTTTAAAGAACAATGAGGTGTTAACTTCTTTGGGTAATAGTAGGTTGAACAAATTACTGTATGTCCTTTATGTATATCGATTGTTGTTTTAAGGTGTGTTTTGTTGAAGTTGAAAAACCCTGAGATCTTCAAATGAAAGGTGCTAAAAAATGAAAAGTCATGGTCTTACTAGTTCGTCCATTCCAAGTTCCTCTAGGACAGCTGCAAAATCCAGAAACTGGAGTTTGCATTAGAATCTATGATCATAAGTAAATTCTCAATCTTTGAATTAGTGGATTAAAGAAACAAAAGAGATACAGAATCTTTTCTGTGCATTTGAGTCTTGTTTAGTCCCTGATGCATTAGGTATTATATAGTATGCTGTTCTTGGTCTTCTAAGTTATTCATGATTACTGAATAATATAATGAAACCCATCATATCTTCAGTGTTAAGATAGTAAAATGGTTTACTCAAATAAGTTAAGATACCATGTTATGATGTCATTTTAGGTACTTGGAAACTACGTTTTCATAATTTGAAGAGCACCAGAATTACATACATGAGTTAGACTTCATACAATATTTGCTCTTACAAGAGTATTAAGACTTACCACATCTGCTCAGATGATGTCCCAGGTGTTTAATGTGTGCTGCAGAAACACAGTAGGACTGCTATCTCCTTTTTATTGCTGTAGTGCCACTTAGACTCATATTTTAGTTTCCTTCTCAGTAACATAAACGAGAGAAGTTAAGCATTTTACTACTCTAGTTGCTCTCTACAGTATCCTTTGCAGAGTACATTTATACTTGCTATCTTGTAAATACTGCATACAATAGAAACTCGTATAAAAAAAAGAAGGACAAGGTTTTTGCAGATATGGTCAGGTAAAATAGCAGTAAAATATTCTCAGGACACAGACAAGACCCTCAGTATTAAAAATGAGGTTCGAATTACCTTTGTGTAAAGGACTTTGTTGCCATTCTTGTTTGTTTGTTTGTTTTTGTTTGTTTGTTCTTTGTTTTGTTTTGTTTTTCCTCCTTTTAGGTCTAAATTGGAACTTTAGCTGCTCTAGCAATCAGATTTAAATTGTGCTTGCCATCTCACTTTAATATTTTTCATTTAGTAATTTAAATGTCATTTCTCAGAAACAAATAACCAGGACAAAAGGAAACTATTGCATAGTTGAATGGTGTTTAAAGGCACGGAGATAAACAAAGTCCATTGTAATTATGACAGGGGCATAATTTTGACTGTTCTGCACTGCCTTCTATAATTAGTTTTGAAAGGAAATACTGTTACATTCAGCCACGAAATGAAGTGGAAGAGCTGAGTTTATTAGAGATTAATAAAGTCTCCATGAACATTCCTAAAAAGCTACTGAACCCTTAAGTATAGATTATAGGTCAGAACACATGGCCAGTACTTTCTCAGAGGGCAAGAAATTGAGTACACTGTATCTATTAACAATGAGAGTGAATAGAGAACTGTTGAATGTTAATGGATGATTTTAACAGATTACACCAGAGAAAAAGATGTGTGGTATTTTTATTGCAACATTTAGATGTATTTTTAACAGTCTTATAACTGTGAGGTTTTAAGACAAAATCCACAGCTCTCATCACTGAAATTCATTGCAGCAATATGTGCATATTTAAGTAACATTGCTCATTAGTAAAGACATTTAAATGTAACTTTTGTAAAAAATTCTTAACTATATTACCAAACTATATAAACCCCTTACACTTAAAATGGCATCTCTTTCCATCCAGTGTCAGCTAGCCATGTTTTTGCTTTTACTTTCATAAGTAGTAGATAGTAGATTGAATATAAAAGTTACAACCATATTTTGTAAGTTTTGGGGGATATACATTACTGCAACCCTCAATCACTGCATTATAAAGAGGAATTATCAAAGGAAAATTGATACCTACAAGGGAGAAGAGAATTTAACATTTCCTTCTTCATGAGCTGGAAGGCACTGTTATAAGTACATTCAAAGGTTTCGCTTCCCCTTCAGTCTTTTAATTATTTTGTTTCCCATAATAAATTTCCCCCTGTTGACATAATGTATTTCCAGGCAACTTCTTGGAGTTTTCAAAAGATCTGAAGGAAATTGCCCTCTACTTTTTGAATGGATCATCAAAATAACAGACTTCAACCAAAGCATTCTTACCTTGTATTATCCACTGAAAGCATGAAAGCATTAAGCCGTATATAT